>JAJEKB010018742.1:0-10300 GCA_022393335.1 Macrotrachela quadricornifera
ATCAAGATGGAAAAGACGAATTTTTTCATATTTTGTGACATTTTCCAACTGGTTTTTTGAATATTTTATCTCAGAAAAATGACTTTAAAAAGTTTTGATGTATACAGATTTGTAGAGCTCGACGAGCTCTATCGAACTATGTAAAAATGTTTAGGAAAATAATGTTTATTCAATGTTGAAATTACTGACGCTTTATTTGCTATCCCCAAAAAGTATCAAATTTCTAAAGGTCTTTTAAGTTCGACACTAAAAGGTTTTGATAAAACGTACTATTTAGTACCAATAAATCCCGTTTTCGACGAGCTTTCTGCTGGTATAAAATTCATTATCTACTTTGTTTGAAACTATAGCGTTACCCCCCTGGCAAAACATTTTTGGCAACCGTGTACACTTTGTCTTCAATGAAAATTGCTGTGAACGGTTACGTTGAACGATTGATTCGTCACTAGCATTCTTTTACACATGATCGATCTCGTCCACGTAGCATAGCTATTTCCTCGTTGTGTTTGTCTCCATCTCAACACTTTTCTTTTCTTCATCTATACTTTTTCACCAAGCTACTTGGTATTACGCATTAATATTACGTACGATATCACATGAGCATCTTATCAGTGAACGTTCTCATTGTTTAAGTGTAGCGTTCGACATCATATATTTTTTTACGAATCTACGTGACTATAAGCACAAAGATGAATATAGGCGAAGTCAACATGTGCCGCGGTTTACGAGAACCAGCATATCTTAATGCCACCCCATCCCTGTACGCACTCGATTCTCATCAAGTTCAAATTTGTCGTACCGGAATAATTTTCAGTCTAAAAAGGATGGTCGTCGAGCAGTTCTGCTGAGATCAAATTGTTTTAAACAACAAAATCTTCAGTATGATCTGCAAAAATACCTTTTACTAAATCAAACTGTTTTAGAATAAATGAAAGGTGTATATTGGTCTTGTATAAAACGAAACACACTCGTCGTCAATATTATATTTTCTAAACATTAATTGAGATTTGTCCAACATGTCTGATATATCGATGACTTTAGATTCTGATTAAATTTAGTAGAAATCAACATTATGTGTATAGTATACTGATAAGATTTTTGCATACTACCGGAAGATTATCGGTAAGCGTGAAGATTGTTGTAAAAAGAATAGGTCTTACAGCAGAAAAAAAGCAAAAGGAAAGTATTAGAAATCTGATTATACCCAAAAATAGTATACAAAAATAATCTGGTAAAATCATATTCAAGAGTTCAGTTCATCATTCACAGCATGTTTCTATTTCGATTTTTTTTGCTAGCAAAATTATAAAAGAACAGAGTAATAAATTCACGAATATTTAGTCAAGATTAAATATAAAAAACATGAGAAAAATGTTTTTTTTTCGCTATTTCGTTTACTGAATCCATCATATCAAGATACAGTTTGGATGCTAAGTGTAAATTAACTGTATTGGTAATAACCACCACCACCACCGCCACAACAACACAGAAAAATACTAACACCAATAAGAGAATAGCCCACAGCAGTTTGACCTTTGACAACAAGAACAATACCAGCAACCAGAGGAGCAACAAAAAAAATTAGGAGACAAAATAAAGCAATGCAAAGAACAACACCATCACCACCACCTCGAAGATTGCCCGCTGTCTCTTGCGCTAATATCGAAGGATTTTCGGGTATAGTAATTTGCACTGATTCTAAATTTGTATAAACAATTTTGTTAATTACTTAGGAAAAGGAACAATTCTTTTTTCTTTTCTTTGTGTTACTAAGTAATGGGTCTTAAAAAGCATTCTGCTCTTTTATATGGAAAGTTTTAGAACTTCGAACAACGTTCCTATTTCAATTGTTGACTGTAAAAACCATTCTTATCTCAAAGACTGCCATTTTTGACGATTGAAGAAGAAAAAGAGGTACAGTTTTGGGGATTTTACCTGTCATTTTGGTGTTGTTCGCCACATCAGTAATCGTAGAAACCTAGAAAAAGACGTTATATCATGAATATACGTATTGTTTAGGAAGTTACTAGCTAAATAAAAGTTCAAGTTAGGGTACTGAAACCCGTTCCGACCCGCGAGTGACTTCGGGTTCAATAGTTGCGAGCGGGTCGGATGCGGTTTTCACTTTATTGAATCGCATCAGTTGCGGGTTCGAAAAGCTGAACCCGCGCAGGACTCTAGTACGCAAGCACTAACTCGTTACGAAAAGTACCGGTTCGTCTCCATCTCCCAATATGGAACAACTTTGATGATCTTTGTTTTTTTACTATAACTTTTACTTGATAACAACACAATACAAAGAGATCAAAAGAAGTATCGCTCTAACTAAACAATTTGCAAGATCAGTTTCACTCAATACTCTTATGATAAAACGATGGAAACGGTGGACACTTTTAATTCTGGAAGTTCATTGTCATCACTTCGGTATCATTCTGAAAGAACGAAGCTAGTTCAATAAAAATTTCATTTCTCCGACTTTTGTATACATTTTTTGAATTCCTAATTTCTTCAGACGTCTAAACGTTGTTTTAGCCTTCCGAAAGGGTTCTGTCGATTTATTATTAGGCTATGTCACGCTTATTGAGTTATAACCGAACTTTCAAAAAAGAAAATCGTCCTCATTCCACACTCTTAAAGAGTCTCAAAAATGATCGTACAGATAAAAACCTTAAGCATTCAATTATCGCTTCTTCACTCACCTGCATTTCTTTGTGTTATACGAGTGCGGAATGTTGTCGAATGAAAGTAAGAAGATAACGCAATATTGTCGTGCTTAGAGTATATATTGACCGGTTATCTTCTTCCGTTGACAATAAAAGTCATTCTTTCCAGTTGGAACGATATCAGATAACGTTCTTATCTTTTTATACTGTTTGCTGATTATTCAAAAGGAAAAAACCAACGTAAATAATTAAACACTCCAACGCAGTTCTTACGCATGGATGTGTGGTAATCCGGCGGCTGGAATTTCGACAACGATAATTTTGGCTGGATATTTCACGGTCGAATTTCCACTAGAATTTTGACAGTAATGGTTTCTTCTGCCTATTTTATTCTCCAATTTCTATCAGAATTTCTATTTCACACACACACCAATTATATTGGTAATACCGTATACAAAGGGGAAAAAGCAATTTTTGCGCTTATGATTTAAAATCATTTATGAATCATTTCAAATCATCAAAACGCATTTTTTTTGCATGATTTAACTTGATTCAACGTAATTTAAAATGATTTGAATCAGTTGTTCCCCTTGGCCTTATAGCTACTAGCAAATCAGTATGATATTTTATTACTATATTTCCATTTAAAACTTTGTATCTGTATTAAACATTCGTTTGTTTGTTCTACTTGGTCGCCTCAATTCACTTATTTCATTCTCCAAACCATACTAACGCTTGATTCATTCGGCTTTTCTTTTCTAGATATAATAGACGCAATGCAGGTCGATGAATCCAAAACGAATCCGCTAGATTTCCATCGGGATCCGATCAGATTTATTTAGAATCCCGACCACTGACGAAATCCGATAGAATTCCGGGTTGTGAACCGACATTCGAACTCCTAGTATTGGAATATGATGGGATCCTGCTATCGGAATTCTTAATAAATCTGATCGGATTTCAATAGAAATCCAGCGGATTCGTTTTCGAATTCATCGACCTGCACTGGATCTATTATATCTAGAAAAGAAAAGCCGAATGAATCGAGCGATAATATGACCTGGAAAATGAAATAACCCATGTCCTAAAAATCGCAAAAAAGAGTGGTTTCATAACATGGAAAGTGCTTTGAGACCATCAAGTAGAACAAACAAACGAATGTTTAATAGAGATACAAAGTTTTAAATGGAAATATAATAAATATAAATAACGCTCGACGTGACCGATCTCGCTTGACCCTCGACTGAGTTTTTTTATTGTCACCTAGACCTGGTCAATTTATCTTCTTGAAAAAGTTTGTTTAGATAGAGATATTTTATTATTTAATGATATCATTTAAGTCGAATAATAATCATATAAGTAACGCTCATTCCCACAGATTTGCTGACCCTTTTCTGAAAAACTATTGCATCTACTATGCATCATCGAATGTGATTTAGAGTCTGGTTACATCAAATCTCATTCTCTTCTTGATCGCATGAAAGTAGGAAAACAAATCATTACACTCTTACTATGACTATTTCAGAAAATATTTCTATTTGTGATTCATCAATAAATCACAATGGTCATTTTAACTCACCTCGTCATGGAGTTATCTTATTTACTATTTCCATGTTAAAGACCAATACGAGAGAAAAACATTTACATAATAACTTCAAAATATAATTATTCGACTACTATCTCAAGCAATATTCCCTTTTAGTACTAAACGCGATTGCTTAGTTTAGTATATGAACTGCATTAGTCGGTCCTAAGACTTTGATATGCAAACAGTTTGTACCTCATTCAATGTCGATTCTCATAAACTTGATCGAAATAGTTCTGTGAATTTGTGAAGATGAGTACTAATCACTCATTTGATGTTGCTTGCGTTCACTCATACAGTGAACAGTGAAGTACATAATATAAGTTTGTTTAAAGAAACTCTCCTCTATTATTGAGAAAAGTATTGAATTCGATTTATGATAGGAAGCTGGTAGAGAAATAGCTTTGAGAGTTCTCTAAAAACTTCTACAAAAACATAACCGGTTTGAATCTGTTGAAGGATCTACTTCCTGATCAATTAAATCGTTCCACGACACATTACCGGTTAATTATTCTTTTGTCGATATGCGCTTCTGAGATATTTTAATTCGTTGATAAGACCATTACCTCATAGTTTGGCTACAGTGCTATATCAATACTGAAAATGAGTGTCCTTTTTTTCTTCACAAACTGTCTTGAAACAATATATACAATCCTACTGCGACAAGCATTCAATGCCGAATCATTTTAGTTTAGGACTCTAATGACCTAATCTATTCTCAAAACTAGAGTCCTGCGGGACAAACGTTTTTATTGTCCCGTCCTGAAATATTTTTTATTAGTCCCGATCCCGAATGTCCCGTCCCGAAATTCTTTAAATAGGCCCGATCCCGTTTGTTCCGTCTCGAAAAATTTTCGGGACAATTCCGAATGTCCCGCGGGACGGGACAAACTGGATTTTTCGGGATTCGGGACTGTTCCACAGGTCTCTACTCAAAACTCTCAACTTTCAAATGTCACACTTACGATAAAGTTTCTAAATGAACGTCTAGCCGTTTCAGTAGATGTTTCTTTCCAATCAACCATCTATTACAGCAGGATTATGAGACACACAAAATATAGTTTACTATACACTCTAAAAAAGTTCGGTATTTCTTACTATCCCAAACTCTTTTAGGGTTTCTGAGTGATTCGCAAACTTTTTCTGAGTGTTTCCGAACTTTCGTAAACCCCCCCCCCGCAATAGAAGGCCCTCCCGTATTAAAAGGCCCTCTTTAAATAGAAGGCCCCTCTGGAGCAAAAATCTAGAAAAAATGCCCTACAGAGGTAGGGGGATTTTTCCACAAAAAAAGTGCGATGTGTGAAACCATAATAGAAGGCCCCGGGCCTTTTATTGCAGGGGGGGGGGGGGTTTACACTCTAAAAGAGTTTGATAGTAACAAATACCGAATTTTTTTTAGAGTGTAATAATATATTGATTCATAACTAAAAAGTTCCAGAATTTAGATAGTATTGTTTAGTTTCCATCAGAAAAGTGATATGCTATCATAATCTTCCTGAAACGAGTATCAACTAAACTCTTTCGAAAAATCCTGTCACCTATGTGAGACTCATTCAAAGAATTCTCTTTACATCCGTCTTCCAAAATAAACGCCTAGTCGTCTCCATATTTCATGTAACCATTCTGCCCATCTTCAGTTCAGTTTTCAGCAAACAAAGCCATCCCGTTTTAGTTTCTTTCCAGAAGCAATTAAGCATTTACTAATGATATGATCTCCAAGCGAGAACTAAAAAAGGCGAACTAGTTAAAAGTCGCTATACACATATGCAGCAGAAAAATATCATCCAAGAAAGTTCTCAGTGTACCATGCATGTTATTTTACGATTGATATCTATCAACACTCAACAGTAGGATTTTTAAGCAATCGCTTCTTTTTATAAAATGTTTCTAAATGCATTTTGTTCAGAGATCTGATATTTTAAAATCAGGGACGAAGAAGCGATGTTTTAGATTTAGTCTCGAACATATATTGATGAGTCTCAACTATCTTTAACCTAGTCTTAAGTATACCAAACAGCTCACTAGAAAGGATTGTTATTAATTTAAAAACACACATATCGTAATGCTCAACCAAACGTCGTCAAACAAGAAAAGGTCATTTTTTTTCCACAAAAGTAATCGACCACCCATCCGCAAAAATTCTCTGCAACAAATAACAAGTTCCTTTGACCCCTGGACAAAAAGTGGAAAAAACATGTTCCTTTAACCTGTGACAAACATACCGACAAACGCATTTTAGTTTTTTTCGTATCACCCTCCCTTCAGTCGAGGGAAAAATGCAGTAATTACATGATAACACAATAACTGACTATACGGGATTTTACTTTTATAGTTCATTGTCATTTCGTTCGTTCAGTTGTGCCACAAACTCAACTGCACAACTCCCTCTTTTTCAATCAAATTACAAATTCCATATCCAATTGTAAAGAAAACAAAAATATTCAGCGATATTTTTATCATATTATGTTGAACATCTCGAGTGCAATTTCGTTTTCTCATCATTTATATCAGACATTTTTTTTGCTAAAGTGAAGCAGCAATTATTTTTTCTAATTTATTTTATTATTTTATATAATTTGAGTAAGATAATTCTCATACAAACCTAGGTGTACGGACAACGTTCTAATATAAGAAAAACAAATGATTATAACGAAGGTGCGCTTTAAATGATTCATTTTGTTTCAATTTTTTTTCTGTTTAATTTTAATCGTTTCAGCTTTCGATTCATTGGCACGTTGTCTATGACCAGGATATGGCATATGAGAGTGATGCACCTTGTTATACACATTAATGATGTTGTGAGTTCGGCCATACTCGAGCCACAGAACAATACGTCCTGGTGTTCTTGGTACAGATGAAATCAATGGTGGTGATGGTAATGACGGTACAATTGCCCTTGACGTTGTTGTCGATAATGGTATCGGAACCAATTGTATTGGTAGTTTCATCACTAATGGTGGTAGTTGTATGGTAATAGCTGGTAAGTTCTACATATAATATTCAGTACTAATGAGCAATTCATTACTCAAAAATGATTACCTGTACGTTTGCTGAGTTTTCGGATGCCGACATTTTGAAGCTATTTGTACTACACGCGTTAATGTGTATATTGGAAATGAGGAATACAATGAGAACACGCAGCTTATATAGCAGTGGAATCTTTAAACAATGAAAAGCAGACAAAGGTAATGTGTTTTCTGACGCTCTGCTTCTGTTGAGGTAAGACCATAGAGAAAGAACCACATTTGTGAAAAAATGTTTTTTAGCGATTTTTTTTCTGCCAGTTAGGCGTAAGACCGATAGAAAATACGTTTGATCGTAAAAAATTTCTAGATTGTACATCTTATAATAGAGACCCGACCTAGCTTGTCGGAAAACCTGTAGTCAAGCTCGATTACTATGTTTGTTTCAATGTTTCGAGCTGATAGTTTGAGTATAGATAGGCGAATACTGGACTAGCAAAACCTCCAAAGGGCTTCTATTTTCGATGAATTCTTACTGAAATATCATATTTTTAAGTAAGACAAACTGTGTGGATTTTATATGAGAAATGCGGTCTCTTATGAACTGCAGTAGTGTAAAACTTGAAAGTTGAATTCAACTATTCAATTATTGCTTCAATTATTCAACTATTCAACTATTTAATTATTGCTTCAACTATTCAACTATTCAATTATTGAATAATTGAATAGTTGAATAGTTGAAGCAATTATTGAATAGTTGAATTCAAGTTTCAAGTTTTACATGTATGCGAAAATAGAAACCCTTTGGAGGTTTTGCTAGTCCAGTATTCGCCTATCTATACTCAAAATATCAGCTCGAAATATTGAAACAAACCGTAATCGAGCTTGACTACAGGTGTTCCGACAAGCAAGGTCGGGTCTCTATTATAAGATGTACAACCGAGAAATTTTTTTCGGCCAAACATATTTTCTATCGGTCTTACGCCTAACTGGTAGAAAAAAATTCGCTAAAGTCGATAAAAACCACATTTGCGACAATCAATGAATTGGCAAAAATACTACGCAATGATTATTCAAGTTATTTCTATGTTATCATTTTATCTTTTGATAAATTTACCATAATTTATTCAGTGCTAATGATCGACTTTGATGAATTTGATGTTGTTGGATATAGAAGGAAAATGGATATATTTATAAAAAAAACCGTTTCGATGAAATATGTTATATTGAATATAGTTTAGAAATATTCTTAAAGATGAATTAACCCAATGTGGAAAAAAATATTGAACGGATATTTAAGTATGCAACAAATGTTAGGATAAACGTCGCAATATCGAGATGAATGATAATATTTATAGAAGATTGAGTTTGTTCTTCTTTTCATTCGAAATATGATAACACACATATAATATAAAGAACGTTTGATATCACCATTCTCTATTCTAACAGAAGCACCTTTTTCTTATTTGTCAGGTGTAGTTTATTTTCAGTCATGTTGGTATATATTTGTTAACATCATCATAATATCTTATGGCTTCCAACATCTCATCCAAATTAAATTCACCCACAATGCAAATTGAAATCCCATTTACTATTGTTTGGGTTGAGACTTCACGTGATCTTAATCAAAAAACATGTCAAAGTATTCTACGACTACAATCTCTTCTTCCATCGTGTCAAAGATTTGAAAATGTAAACGAATGTTACATATATTTATCTACATTGACAGGTGAAGGGTGAGTTATACAGAAGCATATACCACGATCCGGATTTCGTCCTAATTTCAAGAACTCATCAGGTGGTTTAAGACGATGCATAAAATCTAAATTCAAAAATAATAAATTGAAAGATCTAAAAAGACCTTCCAATACTATTAAAAGTGAATTAGATGAAAAAAGCATCGATATACGGTGTAAAAACTCGATAGGTGAGTTATACAGAAACGTATACCACGATCCGGATCAGAGATGTCAGACGGGTTGGGTTGGTGCGGCCACCCACCGGGTTGGATCGCCCATGGGTTGGGCTGGCATTTCGAAAATCTCAATCCTGACCCACCCACCAAAATTTGGAGGCAGATTTTATTGGGTCACCCGAGGGTTACCCATGGGTTAACCCATGAAATTAACTATATTTCTAAAAAAGTAGTAAAAGAAAAATTTGTTGATCAAAGATGTCGTTGCTATACAATAGATGTGATCCATTATTGACTTCATATTTACTGGTTGGTTGGATGAACAAAAATCGATCATCGAATGTGGCATACGTATAACTCGTTTAATCTTCTTTCTCTTGCCGTTTGAAGTTAATTTCATCACTTCGTTTAGTATATCTTTTGTTATCGTAGCCTAGATTCCTTTATTTTTTTATGCGTGATATATCTATCTCATCTATACGTCCGCGGCTTTATTGGATATATGTATATATACATATACAAGTACATCTTCTTTTCATACGAGTGAAACGGACTAGCCAAGTATTTGATTCTTCAACAACTACACCATTGAAAGATAAAAATTTATCAAGTTTGTTTTACTGTATTCGTTTTAGTTGTTTTAAGAAGATTACGATACTTTTCGCTTTTATAGGCATTTAATGGATCTTTTTGATACAGCTGATGATAGTGAGGTGGATCTCTCGGATAATATATCAACATCAAGTTCTATCTCGGTTCAATACTCGGCAAAATTCATTACCTTTTGTCTTAAAGATAAACCAAAAGAATGGATAATTTAACCGAAAATGAAACAATCTAATGTGAAGCAGTCCGACGTTTGCAATATTTTTAGGATACCAAGCAAAATGAATGATTTTGGTATATATGATATCATTGATGGATATGCTTCATGTTTCAATTGTTATACAACGTATGTTCAAAAGAAAGGCACAGGTACAAATACTCTTAGACATCATTTATGTTTTAAAAATTATATTTTGAAAAAAAGAAGAACAAAACAACGAAAAAGAAAATATTATATTGCAAGTAAAAGCGTCACCAACAACATCGTCTTCATCATCACCATACAGTCCTAATTTTAATCTGTTAGCTAAATATGGTTTAGTAATTAAATCAATCAAATTGAATTCAC
>JAJEKB010018744.1:0-15813 GCA_022393335.1 Macrotrachela quadricornifera
GATCTCAACGACCTCTATCTATAATAAAAATTTCAGAAAGTTTGCTTTTACTATCGGGAGGATACACATGTTGTAATGCGAAAAAATGAAATTCCGTAACGCGTGGCCAGAGCGTTAACAAAATATGAGCAGAAGAAAAACGAGCTCAAAATTTCAAATTTATTTTTTATGACTCTTTACTTTATAATAAAATTCTTCATGAGACGTATTTGTTCTAATCATATGTATTAAAATACAAATGACTTTTTCTTATAGGAATGATCGACGATGCAGATACATATATTGTTCGAGATGTACTTACGGATGATCTCATCTTTATTACACCTGAAGATATATTAAATAGTGGTAATGGTGATGAGACACTTTATCATAATAATGTAAATTTGTAAAAAAACAAAAAAGATTTTTTTATCTACAAATTAGAACTTTATTATATTTATATTTAGCTAGCTATTGAAATAATGAAAGATCCATATCTTATGCCACTAGTAAATACAGCTGAAGATTATACAAATGTTTCATTGGAACAATTTACTCGTCAATTTTCTGAAGTGATAACGATTGATGATGATGATGATAATGATGAATGGCAAAGTGAAATTGAATATAAAAAGTAAATTTCATTTTTTCTTCAAAATTTTAAAAAAATTCCACTTCTATGATTTATAAGTAAGATTTACTTTGGTTGTGATACTCAGAAAATAATTTTTTTCGTTAATTAATAAAGACATAATAGCAGACTTTTGTACTTCAAGTAAAGTACTTTGATGTACTTTTCTATTTCGAGTCTGTCGTTTCCTCCTTGGTATGCCTATAGCAAATATTCGACTGTGTCTATTAAAAAATCTGGTGACATTATAGCTAATGCTCCACATTCTGATATTGTCACGAAGGAAAATCTCCAACAAATCTGCGCCTAATTTTGTTGATATTTCGCCTATATCAAGGTCTCAATTAGACTAGCTTATATAAAAAATTTCAAAACTTTTGGATATAGACAGAATTTCAGGTTAAAATTCAAAAATATAATTTTGTTTGAAAAATCCAAGTTCTGAAGAGAAGTTTTCGCAAAATCACTATACCTCAACCAAATTACAACATAAACTCACACCGATTATTAATGTACATAAATTACATAAAAAAAAAAAACTTTTTTTTGATATATTCAATTGCTAGTTAAACTAAGATTGAATTGTAACATGAATTTTTTTAGAATTGACGATGATACTCAAAGACCCATACATCCAATTATACCCGAAGGTTCAGACAATTTTTTTACAATTGATGAAGGTTATTGTCCTAGACCAGCAGATTATTCAGTAAATTTTGATGATATTATTCGACAAACACTTTGGTATTATGTAGAAAATGTAAATAACAAATAAATATATTAAAAATTTTTTCTGAAATATTTTTATTATTTAGAATGAACTTCAAGTAACAGTACATCTTTTACTTGCATTATATCCACAATTAAATGAACATAAACGTAGTCAATTATTTAATGGTTCACATTTACAATGGCTTATTATGTATATTGGTATGTACATTTATTACTAGCCGAAGTACTCGGTGTTGTCTGAGGAATCCTATATTTCATGTATGAAAAATTGCGAAATGGGCTTAGAAATCTGTCCATCCTTAAGCTTTTCACGTTTTTCTTCTTAATATTTTGTAAAACACAATCGAAAATGTGCGTTGAAGTTTATAGGGAGAAAAGTGAACCCTATCCCGTTCCATAGACTATGACAGAGTTTTACGACATGCAATTTTCAGAAGCACAAGTAAGGTCCAAAAATTAGGAGAAGGGAAAATAGGAAATTTTTCAGTCTGCAATGCGTTTCTCTCGCTCGAAACTGATGGTCACTCAAGTTTAGAACGTAAGTTAACGGAAACTTTCTTGAAAAACATAAGGAAACAACAGATATTTTTCGCTTTTGGCCAGCAAAAAGACAGATAATATTTCAAAACTCCAGAACGGAATACTCTACTCCTTAATATTTCTACCGCTGGTAGCTTCTTTTATATTTTGGATGATATTCAGCATGGCACGAGTCTTTAACTACAGTAAAAACGGCTCATTTGTGTTTCATATTCTAAATCCGTGGAAATTATACGGAAAAAATTATTTTCTTTTGAGATTTTCCTTGATTTTGAATGTATGGCTTGAACCTTCTGAACAAAACAACAGGACAATGTCGAGTTTGCATCGTTCGATAGAGAGCAAAGTTCTCTGTTAATAGTCGTATTTCAAGTTGAAATTCAATCGAAAATCCTTTTGCAATATAGTTTCTAAAATATCTGCCAATAAATTCACCTGTCTGATCAGTTTATTGACCAATTAAATTTTATGATACTCTCATGGTCCAGAATTTGCTTTCCTTAATGGCAAAAAAACTACAAGTTTTTATCTACTTTCATTCTTGAGTTATTGAGAAAACAGTCACACACATAGACTTTTGGATCGGACACTTATTTTGGCACTCTAACTATTGAGTTACTAAGTACCTTGAGTAGCAAAATTTTGGATTGAAAAGTGGTCCTCGATCTTCTCCTGAACAAGAGAAAAGGACATGCAAAGTTTAGTTACACTAGCTCTTACAGGGCCCAAATGCATACAGAATAGTCAGACAAACATTCTTCTTTATATATCAGATTATTGATTTTATTTTTTAGAGTTATTAAAAAAAATGCGTTTGTTTATAAAAGCAAAACAAGTAATAAAACATTGTGTTGAAAATGAAGGAATACCTCTTGATGATGATCCAAGTGAATTTGATGGTGCAATTATTCTTTCAACACAAGCGCCAACACTTAAACGTCTTCCATCAATTGTTTCTCCTTCATCATTTTCTAATGGAAAAAATCTTTCACCTCTATTAAAAGAATTTGTTTGTTCTATTTGGTTAGTTTAATTTTCTAAATAATAGTTATTTGATTTTTTCTTTGATTTATTTTAGTCGAATACCATGTCGTTGTTTATTTTCATTTTGTGGTGGTTGTTTTCATGGTGGTCATATCGATCATATCGATACATGGTTTAAAAAACATGATGAATGTCCCCATGGTTGTGGCCATCGATGTCGAGATCGTGATAATTTAATACATCATAGTTGTTCAATACGACGTTCTGTTTCATAATTGTCAATTGTCTTTCAATAATGATTGTAGTAGGAGAGAAAAAGATGAAAAAGAAAGTTCTCAGAACTTTATCTTTGAATCACAAAAATATTTCAGAATTTTTTAAAATTCTATTCGAATATAAATTATTTTTAAATAATATTAATATTAATGTTTTATTTTTTAATATTTGAAAAATATTTGTTTTTTTTTTAAATAAAAAATATTTAAAAAAAATTATATCTCGTAAACTAAAGCTTTCGCGAAAGTATATGATATTAATTCGTTGAATCCCAAAGATGCATATACATATATGTAATAGACTTCGTTTCATGTTCACGATCCATGAGTTTTTTTCCATTTCCTATTATCGTCCTATATGTGGGATTACGTTCTATGACTGATGCATACATAGATAGATTCAGAGGTAAATTACAAGTGGAATAGAGATCTCATAATTAATTTCTTCACGAGTTATTTCGCTAAAGCTTTCTAAAGCAATGGAAATGATCGAACGGTTCCGTGTTCTATTAACTACTACTTATCTTCAATTATATTCGATCGTTATTCAACTCGAATCTCAATTGACTGATCATTGTATGAGGAACAGAATATTCGTAATTTTTGAAACATGCATATAAAGAATAAGATGTAAAAGACAAGACAAAACATATTATATTTTTCATTTTGAAAAACATAAGAAAAAAATATTTTTAAAATATTTCGTAAGAGATAATCGAAAATCTTTTCTTCTTGAATATGTATTATATCTTTGATTTATATAGTTGGGTGGTGGAAAAATTACCGTTGAAAATCATAAACAATTACAAGTACTAATATTATCTTCGAATGAATCATGTTTTGTTCCAACATCGGATATGTCTATAGGCTATCTTTCATTCAATGATGCTCCTTCGAAAATAGTACTAGTTGAATGTAAACTTTGTAATTAACATTTATCAGGTCTTAACAAACTGCTTCATGACCAGGTTAATAATATTATTTATTAATGCAAAGTGATATTGGATTTACTTTCTTGTTGATCTCGTAGTCAATATATTCATTATTCATTATAAATGATAAAGATAATAGATATGGTTTTAAAATAAAATCAGTTTCAATCGATTATTTTCTAGTATAGAAATGTATCGTAATATTCATTCTTATGAGTTTCGCATCATTCAGTCATTAAGTGCTCTTTATTTATTATTTCAACTTTATCAAAGGCATTATCTTTTATTAAAAACTTATTTCATCTTTTTCGAATATATTTCTTATATATCAGAAATGTATTCTTCTTGTATGTTGCAGAATTCGCTTTTTTAATAAAGTTGAATATTTTTTCGTACAATACTCAATGAAAATTAGATCATATTTAATAGTATCTTTGAATAATATTCTCTTAAATTCCTTTGTTCCGTCAAATTTCACCGTTACTTGCACGAAATCTAATTAAACTATTTAATTGAACCATTCATATATCAAATTACTTACTTATTAAAAATTAAAATAATATTTTTCATTCAATATTTACTTCTGTTTTGTGTAGAAGATTATACAACCAAATCTTAATCATAGATCAATCGATGATGAAGGAGCACAACATATTTGCTGAAATTTTACGAGATAATCAAATAAATAAATGTTATTTAATTCTTTTTATATAGATCTTAATAACACTAAATCTTCATGGTAATAAAATTGGAAAAATCGAAGCTAGATATCTCTACAAAGCTCTACGAAATAATCAAGTAAGATATTTTACATTTCATTCAATAGCTTTATATTCTTTTTTTCATATTTATCTTTATCGATTTTATTTCATGTATACGTATTAAAATTATTGAATCTTGAGAGCAACCAAATTTATGATATATGAATACAACATCTTGTTGATGCGTTAAAATCTAATCAGATAATTCATTTTATTTTGTATAAGATTAATAACTGTTTTATATAGAGATTAATAATATTGGATTTTTGTTTCGATCGAATTGATAAGGCATATGGAAAATCTCTTAGTAATTTATTAAAAATAATAAAATATTTTTATTTTATTTATTCTTTGTGAAACGTAGAACAATTATGATTTTTTTTTCAGACATTAAGAGATATAAACTTCTGATAGTATGATTTAGTTCCAGAACAAAAATAGTTAATGATGGACTTATTAAGATATAATGCAAAATAGGAAATCAATAATGAATATGTAATATTGCATTTAATATGTATTAAATAGAAATTAAATATTTATCAATAAAAAAAAATTTTAATGAGCTTTTGTTTAGTATGTAGAAGTTGTGTGTAGATGAAAAGCCTAAGAATTCTATGGATAATTTAATCTTTGATTACATATGCATTATGAATATGAACCTTTTTTGTTAAATACTAGATATAGATGTTGTTTGAGAAAGTTTAAATAGAAAGAGTATATATGTTTTCAAGTCAAATTTTTTTAACAGATAACACATTCATATATAGAAAAATATGTCTCTCGCTCATGAAATATTTGCGTTCACATACAATTAACAGCGAATGATTACTATTATTCGGCTAATAAGTAAGCATATTGACATATGTATATCAGAGACCGTCACAGGGTAAGCTGCCCTGATTGTCCTGTCCTAAGGGCAGGGCAGGGCAGGGTAAAACAGTCTGCCCTTCTATTTTTTCTATTAAAAGCAATTTGAGAAACATTCTTCAAATGTTAGCATGAAACTTTCAGATCATTAGTTTCTTGTATAACTTCACTAAATAGTAATGATTTCATATTTGCAGTTGGTTCCATTATATATTTTGAATCTTATATTTATTTCAGTTCATCTTCATCTTATACAAACTCTTTCGATTTCAAGAATATTCAACGATTCTGATCAGATTAAAAACGCCTATATCAAATAGTAGGGAGTGAAACTCTACTCCTTACCAAAATATTTTAGAATCTTAATTCTTTGTTTGATTGAATATTGATAATCAATGACAAATCGTTGATAGTTTTGTTGATAAACACTTTCTTTTCATACGAATATTCTATCGGTATTACGCATCTATTTAGAAAAACACCGAGAAATCGGACTAGTGGTATCATTTGTTTTTAATTGAAAATTTGATTAAAACACAATTATTTTCATCCTTTTATTGTATATTTAAACCTAAAATTTTGATTTTTTTCCGGTTTTTAAGATTCTCTTAAATCTTTTTTGATTGGCTATAACTCATCAATATATCTTAATGAATAAAAATTGACAAATCTTTCCAGTCGAATAGAAAGAATTGGAAACGAACTTTAAAAATCAAAAATTAAGCCTAAATTGGACCGTAGACGAATGGTTCATAGGGTCATTTGAATAGATCGATAATCAAAAACGACATTGGTTATAATGTGATTTCGCTGTTTTTTTTATGTAAATAATATTCTGTCGAATAAGGTAAATCAGATACGAAAATAAGTGTGAATTAGTCACCGATCTTTCTCATAATTAATGTCAATATATAAGCCCTGCCCTGTGACGGTGTCTAATATCTTTAACACTAACAGTTGGATATTTTATTAGATCAACTATAATTGTATGCTCAATTAAATTTTCATGAAGTGAATACATTTTATTTTTTATTCCATAAGTCGTTCAAGAAAAATATAATTTAATTTTCTCGTTTGGAAGATATCTGGTAAACTCCAACTACACTTTTACTTTTCGGTGAATTAACTGATAAAAAATGTGGAAAATTCCAATTATTAGAGACATACGTGTCACAAATCCTGACACTTCTCCAAACGAGCCACTCCTGTATGTTTTACATATTTATTATAATGACATATATTCTACACTTTATCGTATTTTTTACTATTCTTTCTTCTGTCGTTTATTTTACGAAAGATTTTTTTTGTTCTACATACAGCGCTCAACACAAATTTTGATTGGAAAATTACAATATTATGATTCATTGCTTCCTAGTTTTTCTTATTCGTATATATACACAACCATCATCGTTATCAATGTTCTCATTTCTTTCATTTATTTTTTTTCTTATTTTACTAAAGTTGTCAGTCTTATGAAAGAATCATCAGCTGTTTATTTGACATATAAAAAATTTTCATCGGTAAATAATTTAACCAATCTATAAAATACTTTTATCCTTTCGAAAAATTTTTTTTTGGTAAAACATTAATGCATTAAAAAAACCCTCTCACCAATCATATAAATAACATGATCATTTGTCCACCAGTTGTCGCTAGTACTTCCGCCTTGTACTATATGTTATACATGCTCTATAATTCGGACGTATGTTTAAGAGTATCCATAACAAATATTTGCAATAAATAAATCTAAATTATAAAAATTTTAAATCTATTATAGATGATTGGTGTTAATTTAATTTTATAATTATTGACGATGGATAATGGCTGACTTTCTTGGTCTACAACAACCACCAACAAAAAGAATTCGTTTGGGTACACATACAAATGAATCAGGTTTATTTTTCTTTTAAAAATTAATTTATTATATTTAAAAGAACAAATTAAAATAAAAAAACAAAAAATTAATATAAATTTCTTTTTTTCTTTTTTTAGTAGTAGATTTTGATTTTAAAATGATTTCACAATTTGATACACCTGATACAAATAATACTCAAGATATATTTGATATGACAAATGATTTTACTGATTCGATTGATACTACCCAACAACAACAACAACAACAACAACAACAAACATCCACGTCAACAAATCAACAACAAAATTTATATCAATCACAATCACAACGAATTAATTATAATATTCCACAAACTCGACCACAATTATCATCATATCAAACACCTAATTTACAACGTATACAAACAATGCCAACATCAACTATTGTTCGATCATCAAATGTTATATCAAATGGTATACAACAACAATCAACTATATATACTCCACAACAAATGATGAATACATCTCGACCTGTATATCCACGATTACCAACACCACAACAACAAAATATTCCATCAACACTTATTCGTCAACAATATAATACAACAGGAATGGTTCAAATGAATCAAAATGTAACACAAATGAGTATTGTTAAAGCAAGTGATCCAAATAATAATAATGTTTTTGTTACAAATCCTCAACAACAATCAACATTAGTTGGTTTACAATCTCCACATACAGTGACACAAACAAATAAAACAATACCAACTCCTTTACCATCATTAACACAACAACAATTAAATCAATTTCAAGTTCAACAAACACAATTACATATGCAACAACAACAACAACAACAAAATCCTCTTCAATCTTATAATATAAGAGTATAACAAATAATTATTTAAATTATAATTTCAAAACATTTATTTATTCTTTCTATTTTATAGGCACCCTTGCTTGATCAAACATCAACTAATCCAACAAATTATATTCTAACAAATCAAACTCAACAACAACAACAACAACAACAACAATCAACAATTCCAAATAATTCCACATCAAATCAAATAATTATTCAATCATCAACTAATAATCCTCAACAACAACATACTGAAATACAACGAAAACAATTTATACAAAAACAACTTGTCTTATTATTACATGCACATAAATGTCAACAACGTGAAAAACAATTAATTAATGGTGATACATCACGTTCAAGTGCATGTACATTACCACATTGTAGTACAATGAAAAATGTTTTACAACATATGACAAAATGTAATGATCATAAAACATGTACATTTGCACATTGTGTTACTTCACGTCAAATTATTTTACATTGGAAACAATGTAATAATTCACAATGTCCTATATGTCAACCGCTTAAAACACCTTCAACATTAGCAAAATTAAATCAAACAACAAATAATAATAATAATAATATTAATAATAATTTAAATAATACTTCAATAACAACATCAAATATAATTTCTAAAGAATGGCAAAGACGTGTAACACAAGAAATGCGTACTCATCTTGTACAAAAAATTATTACAGCACTTATACCAATAACTGATACAGGTACAATGCGTGATAAACGTATTATTAATTTAGCTAATTATGCACGACGTGTTGAAAGTGAAACATTTGATGTAGCAAATAATCAAGAAGAATATTTTCATAAATTAGCTGAAAAAATTTATAAAATTCAAAAAGAATTAGAAGATCGTCGTGAAAAAAAACGTATACAAGATGCGCAATTAACTGGACCAATAACATCAACAACAGGACAAACATTATTAAATGAACATAATGGAAAAATACATTCATCTATGGATACAATGGCCGGTGATCATGGACCACCAAATCGTATAGCACCTTTAATTGATTATACATCATTATCATCATTAACAGGAAATATTCTTTTACAACAACAAACAATTAAATCTGAACCATTAATGACATTAACAAATCGAACTATATTAAATAATAATAATAATACAAATACATCAGCATCAGGTACATTTACAATAACAAATGTACCATCAAATGAAAATTTAAATTTTCTTTTAAATGATGATATAACAACAACAACAACAGCAACAACTAATAATCAAATACATGATATTGATATGATGGATACAACAAGAATTAATTTAGATAATAATCAATTTAAAAATGAACCAATTTCGCCAAAAAATTCTTTTCAAGTATGTTATTAAAATAATAATGTAAAATTACAATAGAGAGAAAGAAATCCTACAATAATCTTTTATTAATTTTCATGAAGTATATTTAATATTATAATTAAGAATAATAAAATATAATATTTATGAAGAAAAAAAATCGTTTTTCTTTTAAAAGAATTATTTGGCTTCTATACCTTCAAAATGAAGCCATCGAAAATATTTATTAGATTACTTTTAATATTGAATGATTTAAAATGTTTGTACGTATCTATGTATGGATAGATGATAAAATTGTTATTCCTTTTTTTTCCCTAAAAGATGAGCAATGAATAGCTCTATTAAAAGAAAAGGAAAACATTATTATATAATTTTTTAAATGTATTTCTTTTTTAAATTAAAATATAAAAACTAATCAAGAAGTTTTAACCTCGATTTTTATAATAAAATTTATCTGTATGAAGAAAGACGTTCTACAAAATGGCTTTTCGATTGATCTTGTTAGCTTATTTAGCAAGAAAGTATATCTAAATTTTAATTTTAGAACCATAATCAAGAAAAACTAGTGAAAGAAGACCATCACCAACTGTGTGCGCGTATTACTTTCGGGATTGTGAATTTTTTTTTCGATGTTTTTAATTCAACACTATACTGCAGTGCGCCTTAAAAACCGAATTTCAATTTAAAATTTCGCACAGATTAAGAAGCATAGTATCTTTTTACATCACTTGTATACATCAACAGGTTCTGATGCTCTTATTACAGACTAACTCTTATAGTTCATTAGAACCTACATGATCCCCATAGTTCTGACTTAAAAACGATCGGACAATTGGGAACTTTTCCTCCTAAGTAAACTATACTCAAAGGGACAAAATGAAATTTGATATTTTTTCTTCTATTCTGTAAAAAAAACCGTTTTAATATTGAAAACTCAGTTATATGTTTAGCATTTTATCATGTGCTTTTTCTTGTCATCGATAGAAAATATTTTTAAGAACAGTTTCGGTAGTAGATCCAATATGAAGCAAAAAAAATTGATCAAAGCTTTGATTTTGATGACAGTATCGCACTTCTACGAAGATTGGATTCATGAATTCATTTTTCATTATTATATTTTAGTCTTCAACATTTTCAACAATAATTAAAAAAGAAGAACCAATAAATGATAATTATTCTCATTTATCAACAAATTCAACCCCAACTGTAATGATAAAACCACATACAAATTCATCTATAAATGAAGATATAAAACCTAAAATATCTCAAATTGATGCATCAAGTAAACATTTACCTAAACATCCCGTTCAATTTACATCAGAAGATTTACGTTCACATCTTGAACCAGTTATACATAAAATGATTGCTTGTGAAGATTCAAATCCATTTCGACAGCCTGTAGATCCTGTTGCATTAAATATTCTTGATTATCCAACAATAATTAAACATCCAATGGATATATCAACAATGCATAACAAATTATTACGTGGTGATTATAAAACTCCATTACAATTTTGTGATGATGCTTGGCTTATGTTTAGTAATGCATGGCTTTATAATAAAAAAACTACACGTGTTTATAAAATGTGTACAAAACTTTCCGAAGTATTTGCTGAAGCTATTGATCCTGTTATGCAAGCATTAGGTTATTGTTGTGGTCGTCAATATGTTTATTTCCCACAAGTTATGTTTTGTTATGGTAATCAATTATGTTGTCAAATAGCACGTGATGGAAATTATTATTATTATAACAATCCGGAACAATCACGTTTAAATTTATCCGGTGATAAATATACATTTTGTGCTAAATGTTTTGATTCAGTTAAAGGTGATTTAATATATGTCGGTGATGATCCAGCTCAAACATTAGTTGAAATACCAAAAAATTTATTTCTATCAGCTAAAAATGATATACAAGAACCTGAAGCAATGATTGAATGTATTGTTTGTACACGACGTTGGCATCAAGTATGTGCATTACATTTAGATCAAATATGGCCAGAAGGTTTTATATGTAATACATGTATACAAGAATATAATATAAAACGTAAAGAAAATCGTTTTGCAGCACCTAAATTAACAGTAACAGATTTAGCAGTACAATTAGAACGACGTGTTAATGAATTTTTACGTAATGAAGGTTGTCAAACAGGTCGTGTAACAATACGTATATTAGCAGCAAGTGATAAAATATGCGAAGTAAAACCACGTTTAAAAAAATATTATCCAAATCAAGTACCTGATGGTTATCCATATCGTACAAAAGCTATATTTGCTTTTCAAGAAATTGAAGGTGTTGATGTTGTTTTATTTGGTATGCATGTACAAGAATATGATGGACGTTGTCAAGCACCAAATACACGACGTGTTTATGTATCTTATTTAGATTCTGTACATTTTTTTCGACCAAAAATTTATCGTACAGAAGTTTATCATGAATTATTAATTGGATATTTAGATTATGCTAAACAACTTGGATATGTTTATGCTCATATATGGGCATGTCCACCAAGTGAAGGTGATGATTATATATTTCATTGTCATCCAGTTGAACAACGTGTACCAAAACCAAAACGTTTACAAGATTGGTATAAAAAAATGCTTGATAAAGCAATAGTAGAACGTGTTGTTATTGATTATAAGGTAATGAATATATTCGAAATTATTATCAAAAAATTTTCTATAAACTTCAATAGAAAATATCATGTTATAGTTGTTTATGTTTTGAAGATTTTTTTAAAAGTTGAATATATAGATAATACTATGAAAATTGAAATATATTTCTCTTTTATTAGACCGTCATTTTTTGCAAGAGTATTTTTCGTTGAATAGGTTTTTTTTTAATATAAAAATATGTAAAAATGTTAGCACCTTTCAGTTGCTAATTAATTAAACAGTTATTAATAAATATTTCTCTAGTCATACGAGCAAAAATTCTCAAACTTTTAGTCTAGACTCTGTGGTGAAATTTTTAGCAAGTAAAGCTCTAGAGAAGTTGATTATCGAGATATAGAAGCATTTTAATTTTGCGAAGTCATGTTTCTAACAAATGAAATTGCCCATATAATATTTCTCTGATCCAAAAAAGAATTAAATTCACCCGCTAAATAATTGCTAAATAGTAAATTTTGAATTATTACACAGATGATCTTTCTTTGAAAATGATTGTTGAAATGCAAATCTTATGTTTAATAAAAACATTAATACGAGAAATTGAGGTTAATGATTACTGAAATAATACTGTTCGTTTATTTTGATAATGTTACGAGACTTTTACTGGAAGCATTACTAAATGAAAAAAGTTTATGATCAATTTTTATTTTTTGTTAAGCACATTTCTAAACTCCTAACTTTCTTGTTGTTATCAAAAATTTTTAAATTTAAAATTAAATACATTTTATTTTTCTTAATGTAGGATATTATGAAAGATTGTCAAGATAATCAAATACAAAGTGCTCTTAATATTCCATATTTTGAAGGTGATTTTTGGTCGAATATTATTGAAGAAAGTATTAAAGGTATAATTATTTTTTTTTTTAACAACAAAAGTATAGATTTAATTTAATTATGATTAGAACTTGATCAAGAAGAAGAAGATCGAAGAAGACAAGAAGTTGAAGCAGCACGAGCTATGGAAGAT
This sequence comes from Macrotrachela quadricornifera, assembly GCA_022393335.1. Lineage (NCBI taxonomy): Eukaryota > Metazoa > Rotifera > Eurotatoria > Philodinida > Philodinidae > Macrotrachela > Macrotrachela quadricornifera. The sequence continues at coordinate 13,364 of JAJEKB010018744.1, forward strand.
GGAGGTTTAGATGATCCAATTGAACCTGAAGATCCAACAGAAGTAAATTAAAATATTATATTTTATATTAAATATTATATTTTATAATCTAGATTTCTGATAAACGTAAATCTGCAAATACATATAAAAAGAAAAATTTAAAAAAAACAACATCAAGTCAACGAAAAGTAGCAAAAAAACAAATGTCAAATTGTACTGATTTAATATCAAAAGTATTTTCGACTATGGAAAAACATAAAGAGGTATAATTAAGAAAATTTACATCATTATATATTTTGGTTAAAATTATCTTGATACAGACTATGAAAAAACGATTTTTTTATAGAGCAAAACTCTCTCTAAAGTCTATTGAAGATTTTCGTCTACAAATATTACTTATATTTATGTAGTTCGGAGTATATCTCAATACGAATTCATTTTTTTTGTTAGGCATTTTTTGTTATTCGTCTTCGTAATCCAATTGCAGCATGTCCAGCTGTAAATGATACAGATGCTTTAATTCAATGTGATTTAATGGATACACGTGATGCATTTTTAAATTTTGCTCGTGATAAACATTATGAATTTTCATCATTACGTCGTGCAAAATTTTCTACACTGGCTTTATTATATGAATTACATACATCAACAACAGATAAATTTACATATAATTGTAATACATGTCGACAACAATGTGAAATTCGTTATCATTGTACAGTATGTGAAGATTTTGATTTATGTGAAAAATGTTATAATATTGAACCTAAACATGAACATAAAATGGAACGTTCTGTTCCATCAATTGTTGAAGATTGTGATCAAAATTCTTCAAATCCTAATGGTAAATCAATGGCTAGTTCACAATTACAACGTCAACAATCAATGCAACGTTGTATTGAAGCATTATTACATGCTGTTAATTGTCGAAATGCTAATTGTGTTAATCGTAGTTGCTTTCGTTATAAACGTGTTATACAACATACAAAAGAATGTAAAGGAAAGAATAGTCAATGTAATGTATGTAAACAAGTTATATTTCTTTGTTGGTATCATGCTAAAAGTTGTATGGATCAAAATTGTCAAGTACCATTTTGTACTAATTTAAAAACTAAAATACAAAAACAACGAGCAACTAGTTTACAAATAGACAGACGTCGTATGCAAGCTATGAAACAACAAAGAACTAGTACAATGCAACCACCATCACAAGGTAAATAATTTGTTATTTTTGTGAAGTATAATCTTTAAGGGATATTGCATCATTTTCTAATAGAGTTGATGATCTTTTGTTCACACATGGTTTTTTTTCATTGAGAATGGCCATGTGCTCAAAAGAGGGGAAGGAGTTACCGGCAGATTTATAGTAAAATTTAGTCACTCTACAATCAATACTAGCAATTCTATGATATTTTACATTTTAATCTCGTATAATCAAAAAAAGAGAAAAACTGAAAATTTTATCTCAGCAAACGATGAAGAATGTTTTTTAAGAAAAAAAAGAAAGCCAATGTCAATGATTGAGTAAGAAGTTAGAATATGTTCGTTTTGAGACATTGCTTGATTCATATCAATCATTATCTGAATATTTTAAATATTTAAATAATTATTTTAGCATCTATGCCACAACCTCGTGGTGATTCAATATCAAACCCATCTCATATAACATCTTATGATTCTTCATTATCAAATCAAACAATAAATAATTCAACAGGTAAGCCATCACTAACACTTATACGTACACCTCAACAAACTAATTGGCATAATCAACCCCAACAACAACAAACATATATAATGTCACAAAAACCAAGTAATGGCAAACCACTTATTAGTTTATCTCAACAACAACAACAACAACAACAAACATCATCAAATCAATTAGGTTTATTAATGAATCCAATTAAACAAGATTCATCAAATGATGAACCACAACGATCAGATATGAATGATCAAAAACAACAACAGCCAATGTTTCCATCATTAATAAATAAAAATCCAATTAATCGCTTATCATCAACAAATTTTATTCCACAACCACAACAACAACAACAACAACAACAATGGTATTCAACACCATCTCAACAACAATTTACTCAACCACCTAATTATACAACAGCAACACGTGCTCGTTTTACACCTGTTATGCAACAACAAACTCAAAGTCAGTCATCACCACAAACACTTTTAGCACCATTAAGGTCCAATACCTCAACTCCGCCACCAACTTATATAGCGCGACCAAATTCAACACCAAATCTAACTCGACCACCGTTACTAAGACCTCAATTTCCTTCGCAACAACAACCATCACAGGATCCATCTGCACGCTAATGTGTTTGTTTAGTTGTTTTCTTTTTTTTTTTCATTTTGATTTTGTCTGTACATGTTTGTTTTTTTTTCTTGCGTTTGTGCTTTTTTTCTCTTTCTTTTTTTTACGTCTATATTTGATACACACTATTAACCTCCGCCGTTTG
>JAJEKB010018745.1:0-17085 GCA_022393335.1 Macrotrachela quadricornifera
CGAAAATACGATATCCCCCTCACTACTTTTGGATTGCCCTAAGTATTAAAATTTCGATAATAGTTTATCCACCTTCAATCTTTTCTCTCTCGTTGTTGTATTGGCATATCGACAAGAATGCACCACGCTTTTCTAACGATTCTTGGTCATAGTTGCTCCAAATATTGGTCGTCCGTGAATCATTGACCACAGTTCATCCACCGTTTCATTCTTTACTCGATGATTATCTGTGAGGAGCAATAATCCAATGAAAGTCCACATTTCTTCAAGATCTGTATCCGTCCATTGACTTTTTTATCAGGATTTGGTTCACTCCATCGTTCCAAGATTAGATGTGCTGGTCGACTGGTGATTTTGACTAAAAGAAGAATCATTTCCTGAGTGATCAGAAGTAGTTCCTCATCACTGATACTTTCGGTTTCAACACAATTTTCATCAGATTCATCATCTGAATCCCTTTTGACCACAGTATCATCTGATTTATCAGAAGTATCTTGAAGAGTAGAAGGTATTTTTACATCTTCAGAATCGCGATTTATTAGTATCTTCGTCGCTGGACTTTTCATCGAATTATTTCGAGTCTTCGAGTCAATATTTAGATTGATTGAAGTTACAGTATTTTCTTTTGCTCCTATGTGTTTTGATAATAGTCGTTAACGATGCAAAATATAGTGATTGTATTGCTTCGAGGAACAGGTATATGTTTTTTTGCGAATAATAAGAAATAATTCCGTAAAGCATTTTAGAAAAAAAGGGATTACGAGAAGACTCACAAGAGAGTACATGTCATATATGTAGAAAGAACCAGAAAGAAAATAGATGTACTTGAACATACTGGATGATCCAAAAATTTTGGTACTTCATAGAAAAATTTCTTTTTCTCCGTCATAATAAATCCAAATATACTCAAATTTGGGGATATAATCTCTGACATTTAGTTGAATATTATCCCAAATTTTCACGATTATAGCTCTAATTATAAGGGAGACATATAAGCTTGAAATAGACAGCTGATTTTTGACCCAGGCCATAATCATACTTTTATTATAAAAAAAACATACAGAATAAATAGTTTTTATCGTAACTACAATTACAAATAATAGAAAAATTTATAATTTCAAATGCTGTTATAGTGTTCTTCACTGATTCAATAATCTTGTTTTTTAATAGAACATTCGAATCGTCTTGCTATTGAATTTACTCAGTTTAATCAAATTTGTGAAGTAATGGTGTTTCAGATCACCATAATCTTTTCTTTCAATACTGTTACATTTTCATATTCATATTCATCTCATTTCTCTTTCATTTATCTCTAAATATTTTCAATTGACCAAATATAACGATCTGAAACACCATTACTTCACAAATTTGCTTAAACTGAATAACTTCAACAAGAGCGGGAAAATGATATACAGTATGAAAATAAAAAGTCATAATCAAATAAAAATCAAAAACTAACATTATACTATGGGATCTGGATGAATCCCAGGTAGACAACAAGCGTATATTCGTACTTTAGGATAATTTATGTCATAGACAATCAATGATGATAAGCGAATGCTGTCAGTAATATACTCTACCAATCTTCACTAGAGCATATCTAGAGAGGTATTTTGTGATCTACGATTATGGGTAGAAAACATTACAATGAAATCAGTTGGATCTGCACGGACCTCATGTAGTCGTTTCAAGGTTGAAAAGAGTATTCATGCCGAATGCCCTGTAGAAAAAAAGACAACAGGGCTTTCGGGTTACGAAAGTTTTGTAAACTTCTCATTTAGAATTGATTTTTTCCAGGAAAAAATGTGCCAAAACAAACTTCTGACCGGGCTTTTGTTACTTCTAAAACTTAATGGAAGACATTATCCCAATCGAAAGAAAACTTCGTATCTAGTAAGTGAAGTAATTCAAACAATAAGAATATAAGGATGTGTCAAACAATAAATAGAATACTGAAGCAAAGTTTTTTCAAATTATCTAGTATGAAGTAAAATAAAATAGTTTGTTTGTATCGATATCATGAAATTTTAGTATGATACATTCATAGCTTCCAGTCGTACTATAACGTATAAAATGCTCATCTAATTACTTTAAATATGATAATGCAATTAACTACTGAAAGCATTTCTAGTCGACATGCGACTTATAGAATGCTTTTTTCACGGAGTTTCTTCGCTATCCTAAGAAATATTTTCAAAAAAACAATGAAACATTAGTATAAATTGTAATCTCGTCAAACATAAAACCGAGCAGTTTGGAGTGGCGGATCGTAAGAATATCAACGACCGACTGTGAGCTGTCTGCGACACTTCACTTTAGAAAGCCCCAACAGAAAATTCAAAAGGTACACTCGTTTTATAAAATAAGCTTCAATAATAGCCTTATACAGATTTTTGTACGCCCATATTTGATCAGTGGTAGTGCTCAAAACAGATACCAACAAGAAGCAATAGACGATGATTAGATCGAATTTAGTCAAGGGTGAAGCGAGTTGCACCGACGCGCGTTACTTGTATTCAAATAACAAGGATCTATTCACATTGATTGATATTGACAAAATCTATCGTAATCATATTCATTATCTTTAGAAATAGATGTCATTATTCTTGAAGCAAAATGTATGAACAATTTTGAATCAGATCAAAGGACCTCATGTAACTGTTTTTAGTCTAACACAACAAATATAGTGCTAAGAAAGCTGAAACTTTCAGCAAAAAATACTATGACAATCGGACTACATCTTGGCAAAAAATTATATCTCTATATCTTACATTCATCTTGAGATAATAAAGAAACAAAGCAATATGCCAGGTGTGCGAACAATTTTGAGCACCACTGTATACATTTCAATTCAAAAGTGCATACGATACAAGTTGAAGTATTCTTTGATTATTTTTATACAGTGAAAAAGAACGAAAATAGTTGATAAATAAATCAGCCCTATAAATTTTTTTAATTTGAAATCTCAACTATATTATACCAAACGAAAGAACTTGCCAGGAAAAATCCCGAGGTGTCCAACGAGTTTAGAACCCATCTTTTGACTATATATAGGCGTCGATGAGATATGAAAAACTCCAAAAAAATATGTTCGCTTAGGCCTTCCTTTAAGAGTTATAGCTACTTCAGTAGAATTTCAGCCTATAGTTTGGTACGTACCAAGAGATCGAATGGCATTATTTCGAGCTGAAACTTAGCCCGCAGATAGCTATACTTATGAATAGAATACACTGAAAATTTCAACCCAAAAAATATTTCCTTCGCCAGATATTCGATTCACAAAATTAATTTGCATCCTTTGAAAGATTCATGAATCTCATGATTTTTGAGAGGCCAATATCTGGCGAAGGAAACATTTTTTTGAGCTGAAATTTCCAGTGTATTCTATTCATAAATATAGCTATCTGCGGGCTAAATTCCAGCTCGAAATAATGCCATTCAATTTCTTGATACATACCGAACTATAGGCTGAAGTTCTACTAAAATAGCTATAACTCTAAAAGGAAGGCCTAAGGGAGCGTATCCTTTTGGAGTTTTTCATATCTCATCGACGTCTACCTATGGTTATAAGATGGGCTCTAAACTCGTTGGACATCTCGGGACCTTTCCTCGTTAGTCACAAAAAGGTTAAAATAAATTATTTTTATATAATCAAAGCTGTCAGACAGAAACATGATTTCAGCTGATCGGTGACACCACAAAGTGAAAATTTTGACCTATTCTGTCTCGAAAGTCAAAACAATGGCAGATAGGATATTTGAGTTTTTTATCCTAAGTAGCACAAACATCACAGAATACTTTAAAAGAATATTAGGAATATCGGTTGAGTAGAAGTCAACATATAAGCATATTCGGTTTTTCAAAGCAACCATAAATTACCAGCGCGAATCATCCTTAAGATAATAACTTTATAAAATAGTCATCGTTATTTTCAAGTTAAACATTTGAGAAATGATTAATTTCCATTGTAAAAAATAATAATGAAACAAATCAATAGAGATGAGCAATATTCATTTAATCGATTCATGTCATTGAATAATTATTTTTTCTTTATTAATGGAATGAGAAAAACTTCGAAAATATCAATAAAAATATTCAAGAGAATCTTTTTTAAGGACTTGATAAAAAACTCAAATTTTTTAGAGTGAAGATCAACGATAGTCGGAAAATTGTCTCTAGACCATTGTTGCGTTAACATTATCCTATTGAAATGTTTTGCCATTTCCAAACGTTTTATTGCCATATTTTAAGCCTACGGATAGTAAGACAAGCGAACATCTTTTTATCGAAAAACAATTATTGAAAATATGTTCTGATTCAATTTGTAGATGTTTTTCTTGTGACTGTACGATCATTGCTAATCAATGGTAAAGTTTGCGCCTTAAATGGACAACATTTTTAAGTATTCGATAAACACTTGTTCGAGAAGACACTTTTTACTTGCTCTTTAAGCAATTCTTTACTTTTTTAAAACCATTTGCCTTGTACAAGCAAGATGTGAAAGACCTGGCAAAGCTGATTATTCGATACTGCTGATCTTCTTGATCATTTTACATCATCTTCTCACTGTATAACGGCTGATGGCACCATATTAATAATCGAAATTACTATTCGAATGACTACGAAGAGAAAAAGATACCCTCGTTTGTAGACGAACACGTAACGAATCGAACTGAAAACAAAATAACCGGATTGAATGAGCAATACTTATTTAATCTGGCCTAGTTGATACATATACTTGCTTCCTAACTCTACCTTATTCAAACCCGCATCTTACACTCAAGAATTAATTTATAGAGCATAAATTAATTCTTTACTTCATTTTTCAAATAAATATGCTCATTTTTATTATAATATGATTTGATTATATGTATGACGATACACTGAAATAAATGGTACTATACAAAGTTATTTTTGTAACGAAATCGAAACTTCCTTAAAAGTTTGATAATAACCTAGGATTCGCAAACTTTTTTCAAAGGTTTCGTGACAAAACTACGAAAGTTTAAAAAAGATTTCGAAATCGTTGCAATTTGTGAAAGTCATTCAAAAATTCCATTTAATATAGAAAATGTTTTTTTATAAGAGTCTTTGTTTTCTCTCAAACCTCGTTTGGTTTCGATTAACGCTATTTTCATTTCCAGTGTCGACGATATAGATATGTATATAACCATTGATGCGACAACATAAAGAGTAAATGATGAAAATGTTAGTCTCTTGCAATCTATATTATGCATGATTGATCGTATTTCTTCACTATTTATTTTAATTTAACTGGGGTTTGACCATGGCTGGACAGCTGTGTTACGAACTCGAAAACAACGAGCTTTTATTAGTTGGTAAAGTAACATGGCATTCCAGACAAAAAATTTCGAACCAACAGTAAGTCCACCGTAAACGGAAAGTATTGATGTGACTATGTACAATCCATCATTCTGTTTGACATACTCATATCGGCATTCACTTAGCATACTAACATCATAATAATTCTCGTATACACTTGTATTTGTCCATTGCTCCAGAAAAAAATTATCGATTAACGTACCGATTGCGGTATTAGGAGCAAAGCGGGTGAGGATGTGAAACTATTGAGTGGATTAATAACTAAAGAAGCTACATCAGGTAATGTGAAATTAACCGGTGGTGACCCATCCATTTGTGTAAAATAACTAAGATAATTAACAATTGTGTTTATAAGGTCGAAATAATGCAAAATTCGAGTGGATTTCATTTTTCAATTTTTCATACATATTCTAATTCGTCTCATTCAGCTGATCACGAATATCACCTTTAAAACCTTTAAAAGGCCTTTTTTCATGGAGAAAAACCTGAAATACTGCAAGGGTCTAAAAAATCGAAAAAAATGACCTTTATCATAGATTTGACTTTGAAGTTTTATTACAAGATGGAAGGTTGAAACTATTTTTTTCTGAATCAGCGTTCAAAACTGATTTAGAAAAAGGTCTTCAGTTTATTTTAAGAAAGAACACTCGTCCGCCATCGATATCGAAACTGGCGGGTATCGAAGGAAGCATCATTCATTTTATAAGCCTATCTAGTTTTTTCAGTGAAAGGCTATACTATTGATTCATACATCATTAAATCGGCCAAGAGACCAGCTTCAAAAGTACGGAGAGCTTTTTTCAAAATCCTTTTCCATTGTTGAGAAAACCAATTATTTCGAAATAAGGTGCAAAAAGTTGAACAATTACACTCGTACTTTGAGATTCTCAGCACTAAAAATTGGTTTTTGTATGAAATAAACACGATATTCAGAATCAGCATGAAAAACTATACCGAACACTATTTATTTTATCAGAAAATATTTTCCATCAAAATGAGACCTGTACTTCCCCTCACCCTGCTTTTTGTTTAACTTTACCTTGTGGTCCCCCACAGGTCTCATTTTGATGGAAAATATTTTCTGATAAAATAAATAGTGTTCGGTATAGTTTTTCATGCTGATTCTGAATATCGTGTTTATTTCATACAAAAACCAATTTTTAGTGCTGAGAATCTCAAAGTACGAGTGTAATTGTTCAACTTTTTGCACCTTATTTCGAAATAATTGGTTTTCTCAACAATGGAAAAGGATTTTGAAAAAAGCTCTCCGTACTTTTGAAGCTGGTCTCTTGGCCGATTTAATGATGTATGAATCAATAGTATAGCCTTTCACTGAAAAAACTAGATAGGCTTATAAAATGAATGATGCTTCCTTCGATACCCGCCAGTTTCGATATCGATGGCGGACGAGTGTTCTTTCTTAAAATAAACTGAAGACCTTTTTCTAAATCAGTTTTGAACGCTGATTCAGAAAAAAATAGTTTCAACCTTCCATCTTGTAATAAAACTTCAAAGTCAAATCTATGATAAAGGTCATTTTTTTCGATTTTTTAGACCCTTGCAGTATTTCAGGTTTTTCTCCATGAAAAAAGGCCTTTTAAAGGTTTTAAAGGTGATATTCGTGATCAGCTGAATGAGACGAATTAGAATATGTATGAAAAATTGAAAAATGAAATCCACTCGAATTTTGCATTATTTCGACCTTACAACTTGATGAAAAAAAACATTCAAGTTTTGACATACGTAAACCATGAATAGGCCGACAACAAGACCAGGTAAGACAAGTTTGGGAGGACCAATTCGCATAGATTGATTGCAAGAATTGGAAACAACACAATTACATGTGCTATTCACAAACACTCGTGGCACACTGCGTAATAAATAATCGTTAGAAATATTTCCATATTCCAATGACCAATCAGTATTGAAAACCGATGGAATTAAAGCTCCTGCTGACAACTCGACGATGAAACTAAACGTGCGTTGAAAATTGATTGGTGCTTGTTCAATAAGTTGTCTGATAATTTCAGCCGTTTGTGATACGAATGAAGCCCGAGAAATTGCTGTAGAAGTTACGAATACTGTTTGATTGAAGTTCGATATAGCATTTTCAACAATTATCTTGAATTCTGCACAAAACCAGCCCATGAATTGATGTTATTTACTAAGAAGAGGTCGATCAAGTTTTAAGTAACTGTTGGCTGTACCACCATAGCCGTAGATTGACGTTGTCCATATTGGATTGATAAAATCACTTGTGCATACCTAAATCATAGTTAACATTTGTAATTATTCTCAAATTCCTAGTCTCTTTTATACAAAACATTTAATTTATTTCAATTGATTTTCTTATTCAAATGATTTTTGACAGAGAAACCGCTGTAAAAAAATATTTCAAATAGTGTGTAAGAAAATTAGTATATGAGTAGATGTGATTAAACTTAAACTACATAAGCAAAATAACGAGAATCTTTAATACATTTTAGAAAGAAATATAATAGATTACATCAACCTCAAATTAATGCATATTTCATGCAAATAAAAACAAATCACATCTATGTAAAATGATTAAAAATCTTTAGACAACTGTGCAGTATAGGATTGAAAGAGAAAAAAATACAGTAAACATCTATGTCAAGTATTTCGGTGGTCCGAAATGGCATCGGAATCGGCTATAGAGGAGCGTTTTACTGTCTTTATTTTAGTGGTAATCGATCTTCTTGGATTTTGACGGCTAGCTTTTTCTTATTATTGTGTACTCAAAAAGTGAGTACACTCTAAAATCGGTCAGTGTGTCCGGCCGTCCGTATACACGATAACTCCTCACAATTACATTCGATTGAGCTGAAATTTTGTGCACAGAATTGTCTCATCAATATCTCGGTCGAGTTCGAAGATGAGAAGAATCCGACAAGAAATAGTTGAATTATCGAGAAAATTGTCATTATTCACCAGACCATCCCTGAGGAGGGGTACAGGGATTTTTCAAAAAAAAACTTTTTTCTCAGAAATATTTTAAATATATATGAATCGACTCAGTTTTTAACGCTGGTTCCGAATATGATATTAGTTTTGAATGAAATCGTAGTTTTTTAAGTGAAATTTTCCTAAACAAGGTCCCAAAATGCACAAAAACTCTATCCACAAACGAAATTGCCTCGATATGTCTCAGATGAGCAATTATTTTGGGGTTTCCCAAATGCCTGGTTTTGTAGCTAATCGAAAGGACTATCGAAAGGTAAAAACCGGAACTCAATAGCTCTTAATATTGGTGATTTATTATAAAAATACTGATGCTTGTATCTAGCATATATCTCTTATAAATTCATGAGGTTGCTTACGATCGTAATCCTGTTAGACACAAACACAAATTCATTCGAAAATAACTCTTCTTACCAAGTTTTGCAAGCTGGACACGAATCTAAACTCAAATTTCTGTGATTTTTAAAGATATTATATCACTCTGAGAGTAGAGTCAGTGATCACCGGATATGGGCGCATACTATGTGACCCATGCTAGCGTAGTACGCCTGTATTTTCTTGCAATTTAGTGACAAGGGATGTATTGTGATGAAATCTATGTCTTACAGAAACAAAGAAATACAGGGCCTAGTGTATCGCGTGAGAAAATTCCAAATAACCCCTCTCGAAATATGGTATAACGCTGAGTTTACGCAGTTTTTTGCTTATAATACTTTTTTATTCCATAACTTACTCCCTGAGTGTAATGAATTTATAGATTAAACTATTTTCTATCCAATTGAGACCTTCTTTAACTCAAAGGGCCGAATCGTTCATGAGACAAAGTTATTTTCTATTAATTTTTCGTAAGTCGGAGGGGTGTGTGTGCCCACTGTTCCCCTTATTTACGCCCTTAGATGGAACAGTGACCAATAAACATGAAGTTATGAGAAAAATGGTTTTTCATAAAGACAATTTGTCATGATAATTTTGGCGTTCAAACATTCCATCATGACTCATCTGATTCATACACTTTTTGCAGTACACATTACTTTCGGATAAAATCCGAAGTTTTCGCATTTATTTCTATGTATTTCTGGAGTGACGGATTATGGCGACGTTTTGAAACCGCTTTTGCCGTCTACAATAGCGTTGTATTTGTCCTGGGTATAATTCTATATACATATAATGTCGAGTGTCACGACTGGTCCCTGTGCCACTGGTCATTTTTTTCGACCAATCAAATTTTAGTAAGCATTTATTCTGCTACTATTCGGATGAACCGTAAACATATGCGGGCCATTTAGGGGTTATCAAGAGATGTCTTTAATATGCCCTGAACAATCCTATGTTTCATATAGATCATAGTTGCAGTCTAACATTGGCCCATGATATATATACAAGATTTCAGCCAATCAGATATCAGCAAGGGACCTCTCCGCTACTATCCGAATGAAACATAGGGTTGTTCAGACCATATTAAAGACACTTCTTGATAAATCCTAAATGGCCCGCATATGTCGATGCTAACGTTTTTTAAATATCAACTAAAACCCACACAAAATTAATTGTTGCTAAGAAAATAAATTTTATGATAAAAAAGCATAAGTTTTATAGAAACTAACATATATATTACAGGCTCGATATTGATTGTGATTAGAAATTTTTTTTCATTAAATGAATATATACAAGTTTTCAAAAAGAATGCCGATCTGTTTTCTATTTCATTGTGTTATAAATCTTATATTTCTTGTTGAAACTTTTATCGAAGGAATATTCCAAACAATACAATTATTCAGAAGAATTTTATCTATGTAGTTCTTTCCATTCGCAATACAGCAAAATTTCTTGAGCATTAATTATTGTGAATAAAATTGTTTTTAGTTACTGTCGTATTTGCAAGGTTCAAGATTCGGTCTGGGTTAGATCTAGTCATAAAAAAACTATCTTGATACATAGTTCTATGATTCTATAGCAGACTCAGCGCAAATCTTGATGGCTGAGGATAGAATTTAGGAAAATTTTCTTTTTCTTAGAAAACTATTATAGTTGATAGTGAATACAATTTTCTTATATGACTCACTTGATGGAATGAAGCCGAAACAGATAGAAACGCACCATATGGTACTACAATTTGTTGACATGGACATAAAATAATTGTTGGATAAGTGTCATGTAGTTGTTCGAAAGTAGCAAGAGAAGGAGATTTTACTGTAACAGATACAGTAGTTGGTCTTAAACCATTAAAGAGGATAAGCACGAGCAAACTACAAATAAGAAAAATGATATAGAATCGAGTTGCTATAATGGCAAATGTATTAATATTCTCCATTTGACTAATAGAACTTTCTTTCTTAAATAGATTCATCGTAATTAACATCAGTTTGATATTGGACGGTATATTTCTAACCAAAAAATGTTGACCTAGAAGACAAAAATAAATACATAATTATATCTTTTGGAATAATTCAAGAGAAGAATGTTTTTTTTACAAATTTTCGACGTTTTATCTTCATCAAAAAAAGAAAACACTAATCTCAACGGTTTTAATTAAGCGAAAGTATTTACTTCTTAAATAATTTTAGTGATAAATATCATCTAATAGAAAATGTTCATAATGCACTACAGGTATTACAGTACCTAGTTATTTATCATTATTACCTGCATGTCGACTACGACAATGAGCTATTAACCAATTTACGATTTGTGCAGCCAGTGGGATAATGATACGGAATGTGACGAGAAGACCTCCAATAAGACTGGTAATAGTCGCAATCACATATATGACATCCAGTCGTCGAGAGTAGCTATATGAACAGCTAGCCGATGCACAAACGTTGTAGTAACCTTCAAAATTGCCTTCCACATCCCACGTCTCTACCATGAGCTAACTTAATATTGTACCTAAAGTATCATCTGGTGAAAAGCGCAACAAAGCTGAACTATCAAGCACGGGAATGGCAAGTGTAGCAGCTGGTAAGGGAAGTCTTATTGGCATGTCAACATTATACAAAGAGAGAACAATGTTGAGACATGTTTGATTGTAAAAACAGCGTAGATCAAAATTAAGCATACTTTCTAGATTGGTACATGTTTTAACCCTTTCCAGCCGGGCGTGCCCAAAAGGGTACAATTTTGCCGTAGGGGGGTACGGCATTTTGTAAAAACTCGACCGTGAAAAATTGATCCCAATAACTAAACAACAAAGAATATATAGTAAGAAAACTTTTTGCTTGTTGTCTTCTGGTAGCCGGCCGTAAAGGGTTAATCATACCAGGTGTTGTCCAAACGGTGGTACCTGCTGTGCAGTTATTCCCATGGATACAGAAAAATTGACCTTTGGGTGCTGGACAATCAAATGATACACTACAAGCACACGTATTCAATGAGGCGGGTGTGGGAGAATAACGACGAATCAATGGCGAACCATTTACCATTAGTGATTGATAGATTCGTTCTGTATCTACTCCATTTCCTTGGAGAAAAATGCGCATCATTCCTAGAATTATTACTATATTCTGTTCCGTACGAGTCTTGAACGCAGAAATAAGTGGTTCTGAGCGTACTTTAAACTCTAGTCCCACAAGAAATAATAAACGATATAATAATTCATGAAAAGAATGAAATAAGATTGAATTTTTTTTCTTTTTTTATATGAGAGTAAACTTTGATAGTTAGCATTCATTTCTCCAAAATGAAGATATTGCTATATTATTTTTAAACTTTTGGCTAGATCATCATTACCTCTAGCTTGTACAAATCGCATGAAATTTTCAGGATATATTGCGATTATGATAAAAAGTATGTTATAAAAGTTTCAGCTTAATCTCAGGACGTTTCACAGAAATATGGATACAGTGTTCTTCTCCAATCTTGAGGGTGAGGGTCACATCCTCACACATAAAATAACGATAAGAAATTAAAATTTCTTCACATTGATTCGATCAAAGGGACTGATTTTTTGTTTATAAAGATAAGTTTATTTGAAATTTTAGATTAGAGGAATATATTTTTGAAACATCTTTGGCTATTGTCAGCGATATATACGTTCGGATATTTGATTTCGATTGCTAGAGGATAAATAGAGTATAGGAGTAAACATTTTCTTCTACTTTCTTTTTCTCATCGGCACGCCATATTCTATAAGTTGATATTAACTAATGTAACAGCATCTATATTGTGTCTCACAATTTTCTACAATTGTTTCTAAGATTTACATACGTGGCAGAGCTTGAACAGTAATGAATTCATCCGCAATAAACACAGCTTGTGCCATTTCGATAGTATCATTTGCTAGTTGACAAAGACTACGTAAATTGTAGAACGAGTACAAACCACTGCTTCGAAAATCATCACTTAGCAAAGAGTATGTCTCTGAACTGTTGGTAAAATTCATCGTAAAATAGCCATCGAGCCAAACTGGTTGTAAAAACATACTTGTACAAATCTTCAAATTAAAAAATAAAGATAGTCTCTGAGTTTATAAATTAGTGAGAAGTTAGAAGGATCCAAGAAGGATTTAATTTTTTTTGTAATATCATCCATCTTACCTGATGGTAGTGTGGAGGTGATATTGTAATCATTTTACCATTAGGTATAGCCAATCGTGAACATGGACATGCGAGTGTTATAGGATAATCATTGTGCAAGCGTTCAAAAGTATCAAGTGATGGGGCAAATACTAATACTGTGCGAGTATGAACTGCAAGAGATGAGTAGAATGCTAAAATAATGACACTCGTTACAATCAGATTTATATGAACATGTGTTGCACGAATTCCAAGTAGATGATCACTCAAACCATCCTAGAATAGATCAATATTAATTCATTTCTAGCTCAGTTTACTCATGTAACGAACATATTATTTTCATATTTTTTAAATATTTAATCAACCTAAAATATATTAATTGAATTCAACTTTCGAGTATTACTTAAATGCTACTCTCCACTTCCTCTTCCACAGACCATAAGGACTGTGACAGATGTAGCGCTGAAACAATATTATTTCGAATCAGTATGCTTGAAAGTTGGTACAACTAGTTTTGCACAATTTAATTGATAAGAATGAATATTACTATATATTATAAATACAATAAAATAAACTTACTTTGAACAGATTCAATGAGATAACATTTGTTTTTGTAAGAGTTATTATTCGAACAATTCGATCACGTAAGCTTTCTAGAAAAAAATCATAGAAGATTATGTTCAAATTGAACAGATGTATAACTTGAATTCTCCTTTAGTGGTACAAAAGAAGTTAATTTATTTTCTGAAGAAAATGTAGAATTCGGCTGATGTTGACAGAAATTGATGACAAGCATCAGATCTATTAGTACATATACACAAGTGACATGAATGAAGTGTCTAATAGTAAAATTATTTCAGAGTGTAAAGAATATTTGTCTACAAGTAGATGACTTTGTATGTATATAGAAAGCGAATATCAGATATGACATTTGTCTGATAAACTAGGCAGACCGCTAGTGACTCAAACATACATTTGCATTCAAAATTTGTGCATGCGACAGGTCTCCGGGTCGAACAATCCGACCCGGAAACAGTCGTTTACGGGCAATTCATGAAAGCAGTAGTCCTATGAATGTATTTGGTGACAGGATTTATGCGATCACGTTCAAAAACTGAGTTTTTGAGATTTCTCCGCATGTAAACGGTGCATTTCAGTAGATTGTTAATAAGTTAGAATTTAAAATCCATTGTAATTTTCTGAAAAAATGTTTTTAGGTTGCTATTGAGTCTTATTCAAGGTTATGACAACACAATTAGACATATATGTGTTGAACATAACATTTTTAAAAATGTTCGTAAAAAGTCTCTGAAATAATACCTGGTTGCACCGGTTGAGGTTGAGGATTATTTCTGGTCGTGAAATATGTATAAATATGACGACCAATCTTGACGAGGATTGGTGCCACGATGCGCAGAGTTGCGGTGAGACCACCGAATAGACCAATCAACAAAGTAATTACATAGATAAAATTATTGTGTTGTGTGTATGTATAAGTGCATTGAAGAGGTGCACAAGCAGCGTAATACTTAGAGAAATTTCTCTCAAATTCCAACTTTTCAGCCATTAGGTTTTCAACTAAAGGTAAAATGGGACTGTTGCGTAAGAAACGCAATTGTATTGATGTATTCAGTGGTTTTGGCCAGTCAGTATTTGGTAGATTGGAGATCAATTGAGTTGTAACATTGAGACAGACAGAATCGTACAAACATTCGAGAGTATCTTCTTTGATAGCATCGTAGGGCGTGCATGCGACACGCATTCCATCAACATGAAATATGGCTGGCGGCTGCGGAGTCATCATTCCTATAAGTGGTCGTTGTTGTGCTCCCCAAGCATAGATACCTGCTTTATACGTTATGACCTGGAATGGATTGTAGAACGCGAAACTTTTTTGTGCAGTCTATAATCAGAAATATATGGCTGATATATATATGATGTAAATCTTGATGAGAATAGTATAATAATTATATGGACAAAAAAATTTGAAGTGAAGTTTCACATTAAATATTGCGCGGAGACAAAGACGTTTATGAGCTTTAATTTGAAATGGGAGGATGGATGTAACACATGACTATAATACTCATATTTACTCTCAAGAATATGCTATATTAGTAGCGAAAATATTTTATCGGCATTCATCACTGAATTACATTATATTCATCATACAAAAGAAGGAACCAGTAACGTTTTTCAATGACTTTCTTTTAAAATTTTTTTAATAGCTGTAGATATGCATCAAGCAGCAAAAGTGTGTTTGATCATGACTTTTTATATAATCAATCTCAACTAAGAATTGTTTTATATAGATATTAGGGAGCATCATGTAGCAAACTCGTGTAATTTAAGTTGAAATCTAAAATCAGCAATTACGAACTATTCCTTCCATGCAATTCAATCTGAAACTCAAAATTTATTTTACATCAACAATAGTGAGCCTATCTGAAAGTTAATCTTAAAGACTTACATCGGTGAATGAAACATTATCGTAGAGAGGATAAAAGTTAGGAATAATAGTGTATTGATTCAAACCAGGTACAGCTAATGTAAACGCATCAGTATGAACAGCTGATTGAATTTGACTTTGAGTGATAGTGAGCATGACACGTTGAGCAGCAGGGCCTGGTGTTATTGACGCCGCGAGTGCTGCAAAAAACTTGTCGACGATTGCATTAATCTGGGTATTGAAAGAGACGCTCAATAACGCGCGAGAATTCAGAACCTTTCCGTTTATAAAATCATTTTGAACATCGTTTATCATCGTCATCGATGTCGTACAGAATAATGCTAGCAGACGAAATTGAGCTGCAGCAGTAAGACGAAGGTCGAATGGAGTAATACGCGAAGTTTCCGAATTGAATAATGATGCAATCCATTTCGGTGATATCAGATTACTCGAGCATACCTAACATAGAAAAAAAAATTCCTAAACTTGAAAAATGAAAGAAAAGAGCTTGTCACGTGAAGATAATATAACGTCAATCCGAATCTTAATCATAGTAGTGAATGCAGATTTCATTCTACCATACCCTACGCATTTTAGCTATGTTTCATCAAAATCACTTTCAAGTTTAGAATCTCATATTCAACTATTTTGAATACTTTAATCAGAATTGAATTAAAAACGGAAGATATCATGAAGAAGTGCGTTATTTTGATTAATCAGGATTTTTTAATAGATCATTACTGATTTTTTAAAGTTACAGAATAATCATTACTGTTAACCATTTGAATAAATTGTCAGGATTCACATATTTTATTTCGCGAATATTATTCATTGGAAATGACATATGTGTTAGATTTTAGATATGTATTTGAGATTCTAATGATTATATCTATGATAAAATCGCAGGACATAATACACCTTGACTTATCTATACATTGATATTATCTTACGAATAAATGCCAGATAGTAGTAAATGCAATAATATTAACGTACAGTTTATACAATACTTATCGTGTTTTGGGCACTAAGAATGTATATAAATCATCCCAATTTTGACAAAAATCAGTATAAACTCATTTCAAACATTGTAAAAAAAAAAGAAACAGTTGCAGACACTGAACGCGGTAGTATGAGAGAAAGAGATTTTTTATGGACTATCTGAGTCTCACCGCTGATTAATTATCTGTTAAGGATACAAGTAGCGCTCGTCCGAAGACTCGCTCAGCTCTTTCTCGTAGAAATCATATTTTTAAACTTCCGTCATGCTATTCATTTATAAAATTAAAAAAACCGAATTTACATTCAAGTTCCTCGATCGCAACTGCTTTTCACCAAACTTCATAAAAGCAAATGCTTTCTGTTTGAAATTTGTCATTTCTTTCAAAAAATTAAGGTTTAAAAAGAGTCAGTGAAACTGACTTTAGATTTGAATTTCTCGTCCTCGATTACACTTCGTTCAACCCTTATAAAAAATTTCTTTTTGTAACAAAAGTGGTCCTTTGTCTAAAAAAATTGATCCTTAAAAAAGTTTTAAAAAACTAACATCATATTCGAGTTCCTCGACCCCGATTACCGTTTCGTTAAGTTTTATAGAAAATGTTAATAGAATGTTTTTTTGACCCTGCGGACATAAAAGCAATCAGACAATTTATGTTTCATACACTCTTCTCTACGAGAAAGAGAATAATAATCAGCAATGGTGTTCATCACCCATCACGATGAAATCATCATTTCGTGGAAAAACACCTATTTTCGATGGAAAATACCAAACCTCACCAATTCCTAACATCAATTGATCAATGCTGA
>JAJEKB010018745.1:32868-82133 GCA_022393335.1 Macrotrachela quadricornifera
ATACCTTCGTTCACTTCTAATTTATACAGTCGTTACATGTTCAGTGTTCTTTTGTCATACCTATTTTCTTTGTGTACCTTCCTAAGTTACTAACTATGTCTACGAAATTTCTTTATGCGGTGCAATGCCCGCTCAGATAAGTACATGTTTTTCTTCTCTGTTCCTTTTTCTCTCCGTTTCTGTGTATCTCCTAATTATATAGAATCTCTTCTTTTTTGGCTGTCAGCATCTTAGGGGTGAATCGGCCATTAAACCAAAGCTTTAAACAAAAAAATCCTTATATTATTGTAGTATTACTTCTTATAGCCTTATTTTGTTATTTCTTTATTTCTTTATTGCGTATATTTCATGCAGCCTTATCCACTTATACTCTATACCCTTATCCCCTTCTACTCTTTTAGCTTCACTCCCTATGTCCCTGTAGCATTGGGCTCTTATCCGTTTTACCCTTATAGCCTTATGGTTCTTATGGGCCGTTAGGTACCTCTATATAATAGCACTTGGCGACCTATGGTTACACCTACATAATAACCCTTGTGGACCTATAGGTGTCTCTATATAATAGCCTTTGAGGATCTTAGGGCACCCTTCTATAACAGCTCTTAAGCACTTATGAGTGCCGCCATACACTAGCCCTTGAGGATTCAGAGATACCTCTATATAACAGTTCTTGAGGACCTAAGGTTACCTCGATATTATAGCTCTTGGGGACCTAAGGGTACCCCCATATAACAGTCCTTAAGGATCTAAGGCTACTGCCATATAATGGCTTTCGAGGATCTAAGGCTACTGCCATATAATGGCTTTCGAGGATCTAAGGCTACTGCCATATAATGGCTTTCGAGGATCTAAGGCTACTGCCATATAATGGCTTTCGAGGATCTATGAATACTGCATAGAATTGCTCTCGACAACCTATCGGTACCTCTATAGGATAGCCCTTCAGGACTCATGAACATCCCCATATAATAGTCATTTTGGGTTTATAGGTACTGCGATATAATAGTGCTTAAGGATCTATGGACACCCCCATATAGTGGCTCTTTCAGGCCAGTGAGTACCCATATAATAGCCCTAGCCTACTTTGGTCTTTAATTTTTAATCCGGCACAGACAAACAGACACTGTACATTATTTATATATAGATGGATATCAGTAAATCTTGACGGATTCCAGTGGATCCCAATAGATCCCAATGGATCCTATTGGATTCCGCTGGATCCCCCTGGATTCCACCGGATTCCAATGGATCCCGGGATCCGCTTTTTCCCCCTCGACAATTCGAGTCATATGAAAGAGCACCCTCGATAACCTTAGTATGACCCGAACAACGCTATATTTTGTCCTTACAATATCAAAATTCTAGACTTCATTTAAGAGTCTTATGATGAATTTTCAGAAGGTATAGAACCGCATTGTTCCCAAAAAATTCACCATGGGCAGAAATCTTGTATACACAGTTACTGTACTCACTGAGCTCTACAAAATGATAAATACCCGATTTGAAATGGAGACTTACACTTGGAAACGCTCCCTCGTAAGACAATAAATTCACTATCAAAATCGATTGGTTTTCCTCATTTAAGGTCCATGGGCAAAAACGGAACATACCACAAGAACCAGCTCGTCGAGCTCTACAAACTGGTATATATGCCATTCAAAACTGAGACTCACACTTGGGGATGTTCCCTGGTTAGGTAAATGATAGAATGTTGTGTTTTCTTTTTCAAAAGATGCGCCATGAAAAACTCTATAAACAGAGTATGATTAGAATCATTTTGCACTGCTCTAATGGTTCTTCCTATATTCAAAAATGAATAGCTTTCATGATAGCGTCGGCTTCTTTCATATTGAAAATGTTAATAACACTTTTTGTTTTTCACATATCGCAACCTTAGAAAATGATAGAATATTGACTTTCGTTTCAAAAGGTGCGCCGTTCAAAGCTGTACAAAAGCTGTATTAGTATAATTCCTATAGAGCATCAGATATGTTTTCCAAACATTTTCAATATGATGGAAACTGATACTGTGATGTAGGTTGTTTTTTTTTGAGTGTAAGGAAGACGATTAGAATAGCCGGAAATGATTCTAATCATACCCTTTTTACAGAGCTTTTCATGACGCATCTTTTGAAAAAAAATGCAACATTCTATCATTTACCTAAGCTGAAATATATGCGAAATAAAGTATGTTACAACATTATGGACACCTATTTTTATAGTATAAAAAGTGTTAGATTTTCTTCCAATACATTTTTTATACTTCAAATTGTATTTGATGCTCAAACTAAATACACTAAAGGATCCAGCGTATTCTGGACTTTCTCACGATATATAGCACGTCAAAAAAAAAGAACTTTAGTGATAAAAACCTCAAAAATACAATAGGGGGAAAATCAATTCGCCCCCACAGTAATTGGTGATTTTTTTCTCGAAATCAAGGTTTAACGTCATTATCAAAGAAAATCGTCGATTAATCGAAATTCATTGTTAAAGCTCAACAAAACTGTCGATTAATCGCGATTCATTGTCAAAGCTCAAAAAATCGTCGAGAAATCGTGATTAAATCGCGAGTAATCGTTCAAAACAAGGCGATTTTGATGACATGGATAAGTTGCGGCTAAATCACGGACATACTGAATTTAATTCTTTTTTAATTCAAAAAAGAGTAAACAGCAATTTTAAACGAACCAATTATGATTCAAATCAATAACTCCGTTGTGTGAAAAATGATTATTCACAAAATAAATTTCTATTATTGATATGATTACTTTCGTGTCGTTCTCACATCAGAAGACATTCATGAATATCGGAATAAAAAAGACATAAGATACATATAGTGCAGCTAGATGGAAATAGGTATTGAGAGTTGAAACATATACATTAGATTATTGTCAGATTTAAGTGGATTGACATCAATAAATATGCTAAGATCCAATACAAAGGCTTCTATATGGTTAGGTGAAAGGTCCTCAGATAATAGATATGAGAAGTTAGAGCAGTATCATCGTCTTAGCTACAGGATTCCATTATTTAACACTCTGTAATATTTCTCTATTAAAATTGAAAAGTGAATGCAAAACATCTCTATTATTGTTAATAAAGTAACTGAATATTTTCGCAATTTTATTAAGTTAGCATCGGCATTATGCAAACAATTACTGCTCCTAACAATACAACACTACAATTACTACATTTTTGGACATTTGTCCTCATTGTCACAGCAATTTTGTTCTCTTCGCACATTATAACTCTACTCATATACCCAAATGAAGCTTACGTGTTCGAATCTAAAACATAACTAAAATAGGAAACGCACAGTTATGAAGGTTTAGACACAGGTATCAAGTCGGATATAATTGCAAGTGGTAAGATATTAATATTATAACTTCAATATACAAATAAAGGTTCCGTTGTAGTTTAAGCATAGGAGTAAGGGGTCAGTAATAGTTATAAAGGGTTGTATATACTTCTGAAGAGTATATTTAGAAATAAAAAGTTAGTGATAGGAAGAAGAGGTTAAGGATGGAAATAGGGAGTTAGATATAGAATTTCGGGTTAAGGATAGGAATGAGGGTGGATAATAGATATAGAATTAAGGAGTTGAGAATAAGGATAGGTAGTAGATATAGAAACGATGGGTTAAGGATAGGAATAAGGAGTAAGGAATATAAATAAGGAGTAAGGGATAGAATTAAAAGGTTAAGGACAGAAATAAGAGATTAGATATGAAATTAAAGATAAGAATAAGGCGCTTACTGATTCAAGGAAAATTGCGACTTAACCGTGCATCGATCGTGATTTTGTTTGAAAATAGACTATCGGCAAAAACCGCTATTTTGGATGATTTTGTCGAAAAAGATCGCGATTTTATTGCAAAATTGCGAGTAATCGTCCAAAACAAGGCGATTTTGATGACATGGGCACATACCAAAAAACTATTTTTTTCATATGATTCTCTCTACAGTCGAGGGAATTACTGAAAATAGTAAAATTTTAAAAAAATAGGAATTAGTGTATTCTGTCTTGGATGAGTCATAGTCTGAAAATCGAGCTGATAAGCAAATATGATTCCTTGTGATTTTATAACGCTTCCATATTTATTAGGTTTTTATTTGCCTTGTTCCTTCATGTATATTAGATTTATCGCTATTATTTTGTCTGCTTCAGCATTTTTGACGTATTTAGTATGCAATTTCGACTGATGGTCTAGTTGGAGTTTGAATATAAATGTACCTAACATTACGATACGAATCCCAATCGATATTCTCCTGCCAATTTAGGAAAAAGAAAAATATTTAGTTTGAATTTATTCGAATAATCGATGAAAATAAATATTACTCTTTTTCTCAACTCACAGGAAATCATAGATTTGAATTTGGATTCAAATTCTAATTTCAATATTAGTTTCGCATATGATCCAATTCTAGCTAACGTGTTTGAATTTAATTTGTGTTTTAGATTGATAGTCACATTAATGGCATTTTGGCTTATATCGTGAGTTATTTTGTGTGGTTTAAAGTTATTTTATGAGGAGATAGTATGATTTTTTTTCAACTAATGACAAGTAAGTTACGTTTAGTGAAAATATTTTTGCATAAAAAGACACGAGCATGCTAAGAGAGAAACAGCGTTATAATTCTGTGAAAGCCGAATGTCTAATGTTTGTCTTAAGGATAGACCTATGGAAGGCATTGTGAAGTAATAGAGAAAAAACTTTGTCGTCGTCGCCGCTGCCGATTGAATGATCGGTTAACACCTCTAATTTCATGCGCTTTCAGAATATATAGTTACTTTTGTGATAACTTGTTTCTATATTCAAAATAATCTTAAAAATATGAATGAGGCAGTAAAATATGATTTTCCGGAGAGTCTGACAATGAGGGTGTTTTCATTGTGCTTAAGGGGACGCCCCCCCCCCTTTCCGACGTTTCTCAAGAACGGCCGGGCCAACATTTCTGAAAATTTTAAGGTAGATAGATCTCGATAAGTAGAGAAAAAGTTGCCATAGACTCAAATTCGCCAGACCTCATCTTCATGGACTTCTGGTGACCCTAAGGTCCAAAAATTGCAAATAGTTTTCCCCCTCGCAAAATCCAGATTTCATCCGTTTGGGCTGAAATTTTTAGCATGGGTAGAGGGACCCAATTGGGGTGCGGGGGGCTTTTTTGTTTTTTGAAAAATTCCGAATACTTTAGGCAGGAGAGCCAAAATACTGAAGATCTTGCCAAAAACTTGGTTTTTCAGGATGCCAAAATTTTTGCAAATCTTACCAAATTTGATTGGTACAAGGTATCGACAAACAACTAGAAACCGGCACCCTAAATCAATCGAAGTCTCACCAAAAAAATTTTCAGCCCCATCGGGCATAAAATCTTCGAGAAAAAGGGAGAATACTGGTATTTCATGCCTAGAACAGAATTTCGAGAAATATGCAAAATTATGAAAAATTATAGAAAAATTTATTTTTGATTTTTCGCTTATAATTTTTTTTCAGGTTGAACCATTGAAGATTGTGCTTTTTCGGGCATATCGAGAAGTATTTTAGAGAAATATTTGACGAACGAAAAAATAAAAAAAACCGGATTTCACTTGATACACGTAGATTTTTCCAGATATACTTTTTCGAAATTTCGCTTTTTCAGATACTTCTTGACTTGAGATAGTTGTAAATTTTAAAGCATGACTAGAGGACACCTAGATACACCTTTAAAAATAAAAATAAAAAAAAAAATTTTCAGCCCGGGAAAGGGGGGTGTCCCCTTAACCCTTTCAGCACGATTCGATTTTCATAGAAAGTAACATCTTTAAATTCGTTTTATTAGAAAACAAAATATACCACAAGATGCAGCGTGAAACGCTCTACAATCTACATCGTAAAGTCTATTTCGATTGTGCACCTTTTGTTGTTAAAAAAAACAAAACTGTGTGTGACCAATTATTGAGGTTGTAAAAATCGATCGCATAGAATTTTGCTTTTTTTGAAAACAAAAGATGCACAATCGAAATAAGCTTTACGATGTAGATTATAGAGGGTTTCACGCGCCGTCTTGTAGTGTATTTTGTTTCTTCTTACGGAATTATATTATGTGATAAAAAGATGAAATAAGAAAAATGAAATTTTACATTTATATAGAAAAAAACGATCGTTTCACAACCTCAAAAACTAGTGACATAGAGTTTTACCCTTTTTTGAAAACAAAAATTACACAATTAAAATAAGCTTTACTACGAAGATTGTAGAATTTTTCACGCTGCATCTTCTGGTATATGCTGTTTTTTTTAATAGAATGTATTTAGAGATTAAAATATGAAATATACCGTGAGCCACCGGTGGCTCACATCGTGCTGAATGTGTTAAGGTAGTTTTTAGCGAACAAATGCAATTCAAAACATACATATATAGGGTTGTCGAAAACTTTACGTGCCATCCGGATATGTAGTTATTCTTCTAAAAATGTTGATTTAAAGTAATGATGTGTTAAAAACACCGAGAAACACTAATTTTTTCCAGGGGAATATATGCTTTTTTTTACATGTTTTCTCATTCATTATCTACAATAGTGTTCTAGTCACGAATGCTTTTCCTAAGAGAGTTCTACCGAAAAAGAAAACAATATTCTTTAATTTACTATCATGATTTCTCTTTCAAACCTTTTATCCTTACTTAAAATGTTATTTTCATCATGAATCTCAAGGAGGATAACAAAGAAGTAGCTAAACATTCATAGAGTTCGGATACTTAGAATGAAAATCATATCTTAGAAGAACCAGAACATACTAAAAGACAATAACAAAATGAACAGAAAAAGAAAAGACGTGAAACTCGAAAATTATAACGATATTGTCGAAAACCTTGTTACCAAGAGATTCAATCTAATAGCATCGTCCACTTGACAAGTGGCAGATTATCATAGCCATCTGATAGTTTCCATGACTGGCATGAAATCCAAGTAGTGATAGTCTAATTCATGCTCACTCTCACCATTAGTTTCTAGTCATTGAAGTCTTCTTTTATGACGTTTAACATTTTTTGAATTCTAATGAGGAAAATGTGAAATAAAGGACGGGGGCGCATAAGAGCACAAATCGGCCCATTGGCATTTTCCCTTGTAAACTCTATTGAATTTTATGTCAATAGAAAGAAAATACTGACACGAGCATTTTGATGCTAAATTTATGGTGTTTCAATCGATTTTTGAAAGCTTACAACTGTTAACAAAATTGCTCATTTTTGGTCATTTCTTTAGTAAATAATGTCTGGATAATGGGTTGAATTTTGTAATAAATACATAAGATAAAATGGAACTTAAATAATGAATTTGATAGCTCTTGAATAGGACTTCAATTCTGTATATGAATCATCGATCGATTATTTGATTCAGTAGAATTCAATACTAAATTCTTAGTATGCACTACTGATATAATGTCTTTATTTATGCTCTACAATGATTTTGTGGCGAATAATTTCTCGTAAAAATTGAAGGTACCAAAATTCTGGTCCCGCTCATTAAATAGCTCTTTGAAAGAGCTACAAGATGTTATGGTTCCGAAAGTTTTAAAAATTTGGCCCCATAGAAATTTTTGAGTGAAAATGTCTAAAAACCACAATTTTTACACTTTTTTCATTGTTTCTAAGGATATTTTATTAGAAAAATCCATTCTTGTATTCAAGAAAATGTCAGATTCTGAATCAGCGTTCAAAACTGAGTCGAACCGTATATAATGCAAATATTTTAAAGACTTTTCATTTTTCTTCGAAAAATTCGTCCTACCCCTCCCCAGGGATGCTTTCATAACACACCAAATATAATACATCTCATTAAAGGCAATTTAACTAGTGAAACTAAGTGCTTCAGCCTTGATGATATTAACAAAAGAAAAATATCTACAAATATGCTGTGTATATAGCCTTTTCAAAAGACATGATTTTTCGAGGAGTTATGAAAGCATCCCTGGGGAGGGGTAGGACGAATTTTTCGAAGAAAAATGAAAAGTCTTTAAAATATTTGCATTATATACGGTTCGACTCAGTTTTGAACGCTGATTCAGAATCTGACATTTTCTTGAATACAAGAATGGATTTTTCTAATAAAATATCCTTAGAAACAATGAAAAAAGTGTAAAAATTGTGGTTTTTAGACATTTTCACTCAAAAATTTCTATGGGGCCAAATTTTTAAAACTTTCGGAACCATAACATCTTGTAGCTCTTTCAAAGAGCTATTTAATGAGCGGGACCAGAATTTTGGTACCTTCAATTTTTACGAGAAATTATTCGCCACAAAATCATTGTAGAGCATAAATAAAGACATTATATCAGTAGTGCATACTAAGAATTTAGTATTGAATTCTACTGAATCAAATAATCGATCGATGATTCATATACAGAATTGAAGTCCTATTCAAGAGCTATCAAATTCATTATTTAAGTTCCATTTTATCTTATGTATTTATTACAAAATTCAACCCATTATCCAGACATTATTTACTAAAGAAATGACCAAAAATGAGCAATTTTGTTAACAGTTGTAAGCTTTCAAAAATCGATTGAAACACCATAAATTTAGCATCAAAATGCTCGTGTCAGTATTTTCTTTCTATTGACATAAAATTCAATAGAGTTTACAAGGGAAAATGCCAATGGGCCGATTTGTGCTCTTATGCGCCCCCATCCTTTGATTTTAATATTTATATCCGTTTTCGGACTGGCTTTTGTAATATAATCTCATCATTATTCTTTTTTCCATTTTTGTCTCTTCATCAGAGCTGGGCAACTCAATTCGGAGATAAAATCAATTCATCTCATTTTATGAAAGACAAACCGCCTTTCCGATTTAATTTAATACGTTAATCGTTGTCATTTTCTCCTATTCTCGTCAATGAAATCCTGTAAAAGAATATCATTAATTAAATTGGATCTAATTATTAGACTGAATTGATTTGAATTGAGTTGAAATGAGTTGAAATTTTCTTTGTTTTGAGTTGAAATGAGTTGAAATTTTCTTTGTTTTGAGTTGAATTGCCCAGCTCTGCTCTTCATACATCAATTACAGGTAACGTTTGCCATCTGCACAACGAGAAAAAAAGTGTTGTCTACAGGCTTTGATATGTGACTATTTGCTTAGTTTTTTATTAAGGTGAAAGAAAAGCAAGCTACGCATCAATGATCACTGAGTAGACGAGATATAAAAGGACGCACTTATTGCGTTTTTATTCAGTTCGTTTTGCTTTCATATAGTTTCAAAGCTAATATATTCACTCGCTCTTCTTCAATTTCGAACGTGCTTGGGAATTACTTAACGGTAACTATTGTTTTACTAATATGATTTAGTCTATGCTATTCAAATTATATCTTTTCATGTGAGAATCTATTGCTCTAGTAGGAAATGTAATTTCGAGTTTTATTGTATTTACATTCTTGTCCTTCGAACAGTAGAGTAATAATTCGTCAAGAATAGAAGAATAAATGTTAAAGATATTTGGTCGGGCGTCGAATATGTAAATGGATATATGAGAGTATGTCAAAAGCTCTCTATTGGTTTCAAATATCATTTTCATGATCTTAGACTCTTGCGACTACAAACCATTCGTCTTATAAACCCCAAAAGAGTTTAGCCAACCGTTATATACTCTTCGAAAGTTTATGATCAATCTCTGAAACACTTAGGATTTATTATTCTACAATTCTTTTTACCATGAAGTGTTCTATATACGTCATTCTGGAAGCAAAATCTTTTCGAAAGTTACTTTTAGAAAAACGTTACTAAGGTTTTCACCGGTTTTGAATAAATTCAGAATGCTCAGCTTTTTACGAGTTTTCTTTTCATCAGTTTAGGACAAAGTTTTAAGCGACTAGTAGATTATTTTCTAATCAATTTCGGCTTCGGATAGTGGAGGTCTTTTAATATTTCTTAATATGATAACATGACTTTTGAAGTTTATGAAGAATACAAGAGATTTATCAGTTTACCATTTTTTAAACTTTTGTCGAATTGACATGGAAACAATCGAGATAAATAGTTGAAAAGCTGTTAAAGCAATTCCTATAAGATTAAAAATTGATACACAATATATCTACCGTTGCTAAACCCCTAAAAAATTGTCTTTATTATGTAAAGCTGGGTGTACTTCGGCAACATTCCTTATTTTAGAGCATAGAACTTCGATAAGGGAATATTTCATAGATATTCTAACTAGGTTTGAGTTTTACATGATCTTTGATAGTACCTTGAAGCCGTCTATCATAATATGTGACGGTCTTCAGACTACCTTTCTCATGCCCTCTGATGGTTCTGAGAGCCTGTCTATTATAGTCTCTGACGGGTAATTAATTAATTAATTAGAGAGTAATTGGTTACTTACTTACTGAACTAATTATAATGTCGGTCAGAGCCTGTAACGGTCTTTTATACTATGTCGCTCGATCGGTGGAAAGCGGAAGGATGGATCCAAATTTCTACTCCTATACACTTCAACACTCCTTTTAAGTCGTGTTGCATAAAAGGAAGAAATGGGAATGATATTACCATAGTAAATCAGAGGAAGCGAAGACAGAAAAATCTACGGTGGTGTCGCTATCGACGAGTAACAAGCGAATTTCGTCCCATTCCATGGGAAAAAAGTTTTTCAAGAACACCCACAATTTTTGTCTTTTGTTCTGCTATTCCTTTTTCATATCAACGAATATCTGCTTACAACAGAGATCCATAAGACAGCCAAAGAGCTGTTCCAAACCGTCACTTATACCCTTATCTCGCTTGTTTTGTACGGTCTTTCTCTGTCCTGCGAAATTTCAAGAAATATTTGTTGTCAGTATTTCAAAAAATACAAATGAAAATGAAGAGTGTGAAGATTGGTGGAAAAAATGTCAGCTGTGTAAAATTTGCAGATGATATGGCAGTGTTAGCAGAAGATCAGGAAGGTTTAGAAATATCAATTAAAATACTAGAAAAGGTTGTAAATTATATGGAATGAAAATTAATGCAAAGAAAACTAAGGTAATGAGCGCAGGGAGCGAGGAGAATATTACGTTACATTTATATGGTGTAAGGATAGAGCAGGCAAACAGTTTTAAATATTTGGATAGCTTTATAACAAAGGATTGGAGATGTGAGAAGGATGTGATAGCAAGGAATAGGGATTGCAAAAGAAGCTTTTACAAGAATGAAAAGAGTTTTGTGTGGATCTTTAGATTTAGAATTAAGGAAAAGATTACCGATATGCTTTGTTTGGAGTGTGCTGTTGTATGGAACAGAAACTTGGACATTAAGGGAACACGAAAAGAAAAGCCTCGAAGCTTTCGAAATGTGGATGTAGAGAAGAATGTCAAAAATAAGTTGGATGGATAAAGTGAGCAATGTAAAGGTTCTGGAAACAATAGAAGAAGTGAGAACCCTGTTAAATAGAATAAAAATAAGGAAAAGAAATTGGATAGACCATACACTTAGAGAAAATAACTTACTGAAAGACATGACCGAGGGAACAGTGGATGGCGAAAGAAAGAGGGGAAGAGGAAGCATAAAAATGCAAGATGGTTTAACAAAAAGAAATGGATATGTGTAACTAAAAAGGTTTGTTAGCAATAGAAACGAGTGGAGGAAACTATAAAAATTATAACTGTTATCCTAAGAACTTGCTCAAGAGTAGAGAACTTATGATGACGAGTATTTCGAGTTAGTCACAAATGACGATTTTCCCACGACGGAAAGGAGGGTGATATGAAAAAAAATAGTTTATGTGTATGTATGTATGTTTGTGTCAGGGTCAAAGGTAAAAAAAACATGTTCTTAGGAAAACCAAACAAAGACTCACAACTTTAAGCCTATTCGCCGCTTGATGCTTCACCAAAGGTTTTCGAGGACAAGGAATCGAATGGTACTATTAGTTTTTGAATTTTTCAAATTTTTCTTGGTAAACGAAGAGTTTGTTGAAGAGAATAATGATTTTGTGATGATGCAGTTTTCATGGAAGTATTGATTAATAGACTACCCTATGAAGTTGATAGTGGTGGTTTGGATCCTTCTAGTTATTTTTGGTAGGTCTTAAGGACTAGACATGTGCAAAGAATATAAAACAACAAGTGAATAACCGTAACCGAAGTTCATCTATGAAAATTAAGAAAGGAGACATCATGTAGTTTAATGTGATTCACTAATAATAAGAGTCATGGGGAATATGAGTTTGTTTGACAAAAGAATGAACACAGAAGAAAATATCACTTCACCTATACAGTGTGTTCAGATTCCGCTTGTAGGAAAAAATGAATTTGCTGGAGTTTACCATTTGTATGTTATGTGTGTGAGTATTTTCAAATCTTTTCTTACATAATGACTAAAAAATAATACTCTTTAGATATGGAATCCGATCTCTATTGTTATAGTTATGAAGAAAATTTTTTTTGACTTCCACTTTTAAAATCTCATGTCTTTTTAAATGAGTAGTAACAGAAGTATAGAAACGAACTGGTATCTATCGTTGAGAAAGGGAGGATTGAACAATGAAAAGAAGCTTGCTTGCCACCGGGCCAAAAGAACATCGGCTTAAAAGTCACTGCTCAGTTATTTTCAGTATACGACTTTCATTCAATCAGATATTGACTCTAGGAACTTAGCCAGCAGCAAAATTTTATGTAAAACTTTTGGCTAGTTAGACTCTATCTGTTCGAAATTTCGGTCAATAAAATGGTTTCCAAAATCTGGCTTTCATCCAATTAGGTTTTGAAAATCTGAGCTTTAAGGCGATCAGTTTTGTGACTTTATTCCTCTTTGAATCAGATTTTAAGGAACTCATACATCTCAATATTTGTTATTTGCGACAAAAGTAAATCAGATCTTGCAGCGATGTATCATAAACTTGATCATTGCCTACTTTTTTTATAGATCTGTGTCTTTACTTGTTTTTTGTTGAGTTTCCTGTAGAGAATCCTTCCGTTTCAGATCGTGTAATCCTTTTGAGTTAGTGAAACCTTAATGAATGTGATTTTGAACGCAAGACGGTGAACTAATGTGAAAACAGACTTCAGAATGGGAGCGATTAGCCGTGAATGGCGTTCCGCAGAGGTGCCGACGAACGCTAGTCGCTATTGTTTTAAATTTGCTTTGGTTTTATATCATCTGTAAACGATTTTTTGAGCAAGAAAATGAGGCATTACACTGGTCTATGCTGACATAATATAGAAAATCGAGAAGTTAAGAGTGGAGCGATACAGTATCGTAGTTTCTCATCCATATGTTCATGAGTAACACATTTTTCTGTTTCGATAATTCAGGTGGTAATCTTTCAGTCATAATCAAGTTAAATGATGTTCTATTTGAAGCTTTCCTATGTATTTATTAGTAAATGGATATCCCAGTGAAAAATTTTATTGATTAAGATCGAGTAAAATTTGAAAATCCTTTAGAGTAATCAAAATTAATCATCCGATTATTTTGCAAGAAATTACAAATTATAATCGATCATAATCAACTGCAATCGATTATCATTAACTGATGTTTCGAAAAAATCTTATTTTAGTAGATTTCAATAAAAAAAACAGTTTTGATCTGATTTATCAAGATTTTCTCTTGCATGAGTAAGTATTAATTGATATTGTATGTGAAGCGCGGGATATGTGTGTATAAATTTTTCGACTATTGCACTTATCATTTGTTGACCTGAAGAATCTGAAAAATATCATCAAAATGTCGAACTCCTAACTGAAAACTCGTGAAAAATATATTTGATGGTTACAAGGATTAAAATCGATTGAAAATCTCTAATAAGATTTGTTTAGATTGATATTTGAATCGATTTTGAAAATTATGATCGATTCTTAAAGTAAATCTGATTACAAATTGCATAATCGATTATCGTATCGAAAAAAGGAGTATTTCTTCAAATGATTACTAAATTAAAATCAATTTTAATCGATTTGTTTTGAAAAAAAAATAATTTTCTAGGAAAAAATCGAACATGCTTGTCTGTAATCCAGAACAGTCGAGATTTTTGCACGAATATTTTTTACCTATTATGTATGAACCAAACTTTTCCAATTTTCTTACAGTTAATAGAACTGCTCACTAGTAGCTTCAACTCGCGTCAGAGCCGCAGACGGCTATCATCAGATAAGCTTAAGGCTTATCGTTAATAATTCTTTTACTCAGTGCTACATCATCGTATCAGTCCGTTAGTTCGTTAATCCGTTAGTACCGATTCGATGCATTCTATTAGTTTCTAGAGAGCTCATTAATTTTGAAAAAATGTTCCGAAGACAGCCATAATGGACATGATCGACAAAAGCGATCTAGTTGAGAAGTCTATGTATGTTTCCATAATTCAAATACTTCAACAACACACCCGTATGCTTCGGCTCTCACATTCAACAAGAAATGCAGTGCGTGTATGTTTCCCTCGCACCCTTAGTGAGAGACACCTTGTGTGTGTTTTCCTCTTGCCTAAGTGGGAGAGAGAACAGTATGAGGGTGAGGATAGAAATGCACAAACTAAACACGTGCAAGGCGTTTTTTAGTGAGAGTGGAGCAGAAACTCACACGTGTGTAAATACCCACATGTCACTTCTCTTACTGAGGGTGAAGGCGGAAGCACATTCACGGCATCTTTTTCGCTGAGGATGAAGGTGGAAGTACAGACACCGTACTTTGCTGAGGGTGGGGACTGAAGCATACAGGACATATTTTTGAATTATCTGCATTACAGAAACGTACCTAGGCCTTTTCTCTATGTCGTTTATGTGGACCGTGTCCATTATAGTTGTCTAGTGAACATTTTTAAAAAATCGATGAGTTCTTGGAAGACTAATAGAATGCGTTGAATGTGTACTGGCGGACTAAAGAACCCATGAATTAAGTGGCTAACGAACTAATGGACTAACAACATGACGAGATAATAGGTGAAAGGCTCACATAGGATAGTATTGTAGGTTTTTATGAGGAGGACCCTTTTAGGATTCGGCCGCGAGTTGTAGCTAACACTCAAATTGTTAGCTGATATAACGAAGGGAAAAAACAATGTGCTGCTCATAAACACATCAATAAATAATTAAACACTTGATTGAATTACTCTTGATTTAAAAAGATCAAAAGCTTTGCTCAGTTTATATTGTTAATAATTATTTGTTTGATAAAAGGAAATTACATTGCACTTTCTGTATTAGGCTTAACTTTCGATACTATACACGACTTTTTAGTAGAATAAAATTAGTTAGTACGAGTATTTGCATTTCCTATTTTACGTACTAAATAGGCCCTTGCGCAATCAACATCATTACGCAAATACTCAATACAAGTATATTCATTTGAAAGTCTATGCATAAGAAAGGGCTAGAAAATGAGTAATATTTCTCGCTCGTTTACATCTTTGTTGGAAATGTGAACGATATATAGGGCATCTTGTCCTACTATATGAGTATGTGGCATTTTTCTTCCAAATATGATAAATACTAGCTATATCCCGTGCAAATTGCACGGTTTTTTCGTTTGTGGACGGAGTATGATTATCGCGTACCGTGTGGTTCATAAGAGGTGTGCAGAGGCCCGTTTGCATTACCCATGAAATACCACGAGGAGATGGGTTTGACTTGTCTTGTATATACCATGGACCAATATTAGACTTCGACTGTCATCCATATAAAACATAGGGTTGTTCGGGCCGTATTAAAGACACTCCTTGATAACTCCTAAATAGTCCGAACGTGGCCATGCTTCATCCGAATATTAGCAGAGACATCCTTTGCTGAAATCTGATTAGCTGAAATCTTGTATATATTCTGAGCCGATATTAGAGTTCAGCTGTCATCCATATGAAACATCGGGTTGTTCGGGCCAATCTGAGGTTATCGAGGATGCTCTACAAAAATCCTCATAGAATCTCTCTCGGTTACCCATACAATAAGCAAGTTTCAATTTGCTGCCATCTGATTGGCCAGTTTTCCGACTATCAGAAAAGCGAAAGTACCATTCGTAGTCTTAATATAGTACTTGGGGACCGAAGGATACTCCCAATATATAGTAGTTGAGGACCTAGGAATACCCTCATATGATAGCTCTTGAGGACCTGAGGGTACCTCCATAGTATAGTATTTGAGGAGATAGGAGTACTCCTTTATAATAGTGCGGGTCATGCTTCCATTTGTTTGTGATTCCGCCATTAATCATTGGTCTTGAAATCTGATTGGTCGAAAAAACTGACCAATGGGAGAGGTATCAGACGTGACACTCGACATTATATATATAGATGATATATTGAATGTCTACCTGCAGCTATTCTGTATTAGGCTACTAGTAAAACGCGTAAAGGAGTTGGAGTATATTGATAAAAATTTTACACTGACACAACTATGATAGAATAAATAATACATCTTCTTTCAGAACCATACAAAATCTTCGTGTGATTTGATTTCATAATGAACTGCTTAGGTAAACTCATTATTTTCTGAGTTCTTGAAAATTTTGGCAACAGTACTTATTTCTTCATGTATCTCCGATGATTGATCTTTAGCCAGTTTCTTGTGTTTTATTTTAAGATAAATCCTGATAATTATTACAAGAATGTCTGATGTAATACCATCATCTGATCATCATCCATCTAGTTATAAGAGAAAATTTAATCCAGGCGATTATCTCAAATTATTATACAGTGAATTAAGTCCTACTTTTGTTTACTATATGCGTGGTTTGGTCAGTATCTTGCGGGACAATGC
Source organism: Macrotrachela quadricornifera (assembly GCA_022393335.1). NCBI lineage: Eukaryota > Metazoa > Rotifera > Eurotatoria > Philodinida > Philodinidae > Macrotrachela > Macrotrachela quadricornifera. Next base: position 49,567 of record JAJEKB010018745.1, read on the forward strand.
TTGTCGTATACCAAAAGATGGTAAAGCGCTTGATTTTGGTGGCGGAGCAAGTATGTGGCCTTCGTTTGCACTTTCTCATTATATTGATTCAATTCAATTTTGCGATTATGTACCGGCTAATCTTCAAGCTGTTCAATCTTGGCTTAATCATTCAAAGGAAGCACACGATTGGACAACATTTTTTCATTTTATTCTTGAAGAAAATCAAACATCGAAAAGTGAATTATCAAAATGGGAAGATCAACTTCGAAAAGCTCTAAATTCTCCACTTTTATCATGCGATATTCATGATCCAAATTGTCCTATTCTTTCTAATTTGGCTAATCAATATGATGTTATTGTCACTTGTGAATGTTTAGAATGCGCATGTCAAACACGTGATGAATACAAACAAGCTGTTCAACGTTTGGTACGCATACTTAAACCTGGTGGATTATTAATTATTTTTGGTGTTACTGGTTGTTCATTTTATATAATTGAAGATGAACGATTTTCATGTTTACCTGTTGATGAAAATTTAGTATGTGAAGCAATGCAAGAAGCTGATATTAAACAGTTCAATATTCAAAGCAAAAAATTTGGAGACGGAAATAATCCTTTAGTAGATTATGATGGTTGCTTGATCGTAACAGCTATTAAATCTGACTCCTAAATTTTGATATGAAGAAGAATCCTCAAATAGTTTAATAAAATAAAAAAGAAGTATTTTAAAAAAAGCTACGAACATATTATTTGAATCAGTCAAAAAGTTCGTACACTTTCAAATATGTCTAGAGAAAACATTTTAACGATATTTTTACAGCAAATACTCGAACTAGCATCCATGATGTTCGACACAAAGTTTCGTCCTTTCAACCCATTTCCGAAATGCCTTTTTTCTATTTTTCAACAGGTATCGAAATGAATTGCTTAGTTATTGTCTTAGCTAAACTTGTTGAATCAAGATATATACCAAGAGTACCCAAGAGAAACTCACTATATCGGATCCTATGGAGTGGGTTTCAAGTCTGGTGACTTCCGTCGATCGGATTCGCTCGCAATAATCCGATGACTTCCTGCATTTCACTTAACTATTCTCAGGCCGGATTCCCCAATTTTCGACTAAAATTCTATCATCGGAAATGCCTGGTTTCCATCATTCGAATATGTTGTATCAGACAGCATATGGTACTATCCGATTTTAGGAAATCGACAGAATTCATCGGATTGCACGATATTTGAGCTTACATCATCCAATATAACTCTGCTCCTTCCTGTTTTCGGGAAATCTCAAAGCATAACAGCTTCAGACGTGATTTAGATGTGATCTCAAAGATTACTTTAACTTCACCAACTTTCTGAAAATGTGAACAATAATAATGAGCAAAAGAGAGCATCCGATGCTGATTTTTCCAGAAATGGACCTTTACAATAAAAAAGATTGAAATTATCTTGCAAAAGCAGTTTCAGATGGGATTTAGATGTAGCCTGAAAGATTATTTTGACTTGTCCAACTTCCCTAAAAAGTGCAGAATAAAAGTGAGCATCATATGCTTAATGCTCTAATAATAAATCGTCACAATAAATGAGTTCAAAAATATTTTAAAAAAGATATCCACATATAATTTTGATGTGATCTGAAAGAGTATTGAATTGGTAAACTTTCATTTAAAAGGAAAAATAAAAGTCAGCTCCTGTGAACATCACATGTTCACTTTTCAATATTGTCGATATGATACAACATTCGAATTTAGTATGCGTGGGTGGATTATATATACGTCCGCGGATGTGATCTGCGTGGGTGGTTACAGGCATATAAAGGGTGGTCCAGAAGTCCTGACTTGATTTGTATTAATATTTTTTTTATATTAAAACACATACTTAAAAATTTGTCCCTAGGATAAAATGTTGCAGTAAAATACGCTCTACAAAACAGCCTTTGACTGATCCATCCTAACTCATATAGTACGAAAGTTATAAGCTTAGGAATATGCATCACAAAAAATAAAAATTAACCGTAAACTCGATATATATGTCGGTGCTTTCAATAAAAGTTCCATAACTTCATCCAAACAAAAGATTTTCCGGTTAGATTTGTTTTGTTTTGATTAGAAATGGTTGCTCTTCTCTACCTAGCTACAACATCAAAACTTCGATCAGGTTTTTCGTTCTTTACTGAGTGCTGTGTTGAAAACTAGGTTGTCGATTTTTGACATATTTTTGAAAGTTGATTCTCAAGCACGCTATTTTTTCTAAAAACAATTTTCTATAGATTATGAGAAAGAGCACATTTAAAAGTACCAAATTCAACTGAGTTCTCACTTATGCTACGCTTTTTATGGAAATCATTGGAAAAGAAAAAGTTGAAGTCGAAAAAAAATGCCAAATCTCCAAATTTTTCATTTTTTTGTTTTCTTCATAGTTTGCTTAGTTTTCTTGATCGAAGTTTTGGAGTTAAAGTTTCAGTATGATTTTGTAGAGAATTTCACAGCGCTTCTATTAAAAATAGAATTTGTTCTGGAGAACTCAAAGAATAAAATTTATAGCGAAAATATTAAGACCGGGTTCACGGTTAATTTTTATTTTTTGTGATGCATATTCCTAAGCTTATAACTTTCGTACTATATGAGTTAGGATGGATCAGTCAAAGGCTGTTTTGTAGAGCGTCTTTTACTGCATCGTTTTATCCTAGGGACAAATTTTTAAGTAGGTGTTTTAATATAAAAAAAGTAATTATACAAATCGAGTCAGGACTTCTGGACCACCCTTTATATAGGCGTTTCAATTTACTTATACTGTCATTTCGTAGCTGAACACTTCACAAGTAATTTATCGAAATATGTGCAAAAATGAGGTGGAATCTAGTCTTGAGATTAGGTACTCACTTTTTAGTTATCAAACACATCATATTCATTCACCCTTTCGACGAGCCAGCGATCAGTCGCATTTATTTCGTCTATTTTGTTAAATTCATCGTTATTTTCAAATCTTCAAATCTTCAAATCTACTTTTCGTCGTATTCTCTCACCGTTTTTCACCTGAAATCTTTGGTTTTTGGGCTTATTAATTAGTTAAACTATCAATCAGGTAGTATATTAATTAATATATTATTATATTAATTAAATTTTTTGGTGTTTGGTACAATGCCTCCAAAAAAAGGAGGTGGTGGTGGTGCAACCAAACGGACTAGTAGCCTGGATGGTAAGGCACGACGGCCGGAAACACAACCAACAACAAATTCAACACCTGGCATTAATCCATTAGCTGCTAAAAGCAACCAACCAAAATTTTCGATGGCCCCCCTCATCGTAGAGGGCGTTAAGCTGAACAAGATGCAACTTAACGATTTGATCAAGCAACACCTGAAGGGCATCAAGATATCTGATATCCAACTTAGTAGATCAGGTAGTTTTACATTATATGCAAGTGATGTAAGCTCGTTTAATCGTATATTAAATGAGTTAACAGCAATTCTTGCAACAAACGGTCAGGCAGGAACAAAAATATTTGTTCCTCGATCTATACAGCGAGTACAGGACACGGAGAAAGTCGCTTTTGTTAAAAGAGTCGACTTGGAGATCCCAGAAAGCCGGATAATTGAAGCGTTAAAGGACGTGGGACTTAATGCTATTGATGTTATTCGACTTACAAATAGAGATCGAAACATGCCGACCACAACAATAAAAATAACATTTTACGACCCACAAAATCGTAATACATTTATACATTCTGGTCTACAAGTGGACTCGATGCATTTTACTGCTGAACCAGCTTCACAAAATGTTAAGCCAGTCCAGTGCTACATCTGCCTCAAATTTAATCACGTTGCAAAGTATTGCAAATCAAAAGAACAGATCTGTGCCCGATGTGGTGAAAATCACTGAGTCGATCACTGTGCTGCTGCTGCTGATTTGTTAAAATGCTCAAACTGTAAAGGCACTCATTTAGCAACATCGAACGAGTGTCCACAATACAAAGATCAAGAAAAACGTATGCTCAATCTGGTCAATCAGTATTCCACAACAAATAAATTACCAACAACTGTACCAGCACTTAACAACTTAAATGATTTTCCATCACTGCCAAGCTTATTCCAACGTCAACAAGATCAATTTCAAAATGGAATGTTAGATGATTTAGTTAATGCCCTAACTAGTAAAATGGAAAAAATTATTGAAGACACCGCAAGTCGGCTATTCAAAACATTACAACAGAAAATAATGAAATTAGAAAAGGCATTATTATCAAAAGAAAATTTACTAGAAGATGACTATGAAGTACTTGATTCTGATTCAAACGAAAAAGAAAGTCAAGTTGTTAGACACATTAAAAATAAACAATCTAACACTAATTCACAACATACTTCTAAAGATATTCCAACTACATCAACAACAGCATCAAATAATTCAACAGCTAAAACAACATCAACAGCGAGTGACGTCGTTGCAAAACCGCAACGAAAACAAAAGGAAGCAACAAAACAAATTAAGAGAACCCGTTCATCCAACAGTTCATTAGATTCTTCGACATTAGGAGTTAAAGACCTTAAATCCAATGATCAAGATATGTCACATTAATATAACTTCAATCATTAAACACAAAGATGAACTCCTGGCTAGATTTTCCAAATACGACATCATCTCTGTAAATGAAACTAATCTGAAGAGTGAACGCCCGTTCTCTCTTTTGGGTTACAACATTTTCAGAAACGATCGAGTAGGGAAGTCTGGTGGTGGAGTATTATTAGCTGTAAAACAACATATTAAATGTCGTGAAATATTAAATAAAACATCAAAGAAGAATGAAGTGATAGCAGTCGAGATAAGAAGTCCAATCCTTCAAATCAACACTGATATCCTCCATTTATGTGCCACCATCTGCAAACATTGATATTAATATTCTTCACGAACTATATGACATTGACAACAACTGCATTATTGTAGGTGATCTCAATGCAGCATTACTTCAAATGGGTTCTAGGAAGACGAACACTAGGGGAAGACAACTGCGAAATCTGTTAAAGGAAGGTTTTATTGAGTGTATCGACGATGATAATACCACATATGAAAGGGATGATTATGAAGAAAAGCTAGACTGGATACTAGCAAGTCAACCACTTCATTCATTTATTTCAAACGACGAAACTCAGCCAACAATCGGTGCATTAAGTGGACACAAACCTTTAACTTTTGATATTGCAATTGGTGCTGAACCAAAAACAAAATCTGTCAGGTTATCATTTAACTTCAAATCAGCAAACTGGTCAACGTTTAGGAAAAAGTTAGATGAACAACTTATATTATGGAATCACAATCGTCGTATCACTTCAGCATTAGATATAGAAGAATATGCATCGTTCATTACCAACAGCATAACGATCGCAACAAAAGAAGCTATTCCACCAACAAAACAGATGAATACAAGTCCGAGAATAAGTGAGGCATCGAAACGTATGATTAAACAGAAACACCAAGCATACAGAAGATGGAAAAAGACTGGAGAATATATAGATAAACATCACTACTATATTTCGAAAGTCTTATTAACAAACTCACTTATGAATGACAGAAGAGACAACTTCAACAAGTTAATGTCATCGTTATGCCAGAAGAAGATGTATTCAGATAAAGTTTGGCTAACGGTTCGCAAATTTCATAATAAACGGATTAAACAAGCCTTTGGAAACACCATGACTTATAACAACATCACAGCTACGTCAGACAAGGAGAAAGCAGACCTATTTGCCGATTATTTCGAAAATGAAGTCTACTCTCAACCATCTGACACGCTACCATTTCATGATGAAGTATCACGCCAAGCACACAACATCAAAAATGGAAATATAACCTTATCAAACAAGACCAAGTGGAAAAAAATTAAAATCAAAGAAGTTAAATGTCATCTTAAACAACTTCGTAATAGCTCCATTGGTCCAGACAATATTCACAACAGGTGTCTGAAGAATTATTCTGAATCATTGGTACAACATCTTACCAAACTGTTCAACATAATTCTCAAACAAGGTTATATTCCAATAACGTGGAAAAAGGCCAACATCATATTATTATTAAAGCCTAAAAAAGACAAGAAACATCCGTCTAGTTATCGGCCAATTAGTCTCCTTAGTTGTTTAGGCAAACTATTGGAGAAAATCATTAAACACCGTTTAATGCTTGAATTGGAACGACGAAAGATCCTACCACAACATCAAGCTGGCTTTAGACCAGGAAAAAGCACCATCTACAACATCGTACGACTAGAACGATATGCTCAGGGACAACTTCATCGTCCACGTCGAAGACGTCACTCGGCTGTCATTCTATTCGATATTAAAGCCGCATTCGATTCGGTATGGCACGATGGGCTTATTTATAAATTAAATGATCTTCGTCTTCCAAACTACATCATTAATTATCTCATTTCATTCCTCGACAATAGAACTGCTGCAATTGAAATTGAAAATGTTTTATCTCGTCAATTTATCTTACAGAGCGGTACTCCACAAGGATCCCCATTATCGCAGTTATTATATATTATATATACGGCAGATTCGATGAATGGTTTACCGTCTCATACTGAACACGGGTTATTCGCCGATGACATAGCTTTATGGACATCATCTAACACCTTGACAAGCCTCTCCTCAAGATTGCAACAATCTATTGATGCTTTCGAAAGTTGGTGCAAGTCATGGAAGTTACAGCTTCAACCATCAAAGACAGAGATGATCCATTTTACATTACATCCAAGGAAGAGGTACAAAAATCCAGTGGAAGTAAAAGTTGGAAACACTATTATCAAACCATTGGATTATACAAGATACTTGGGTGTAATTATTGATAAAGGATTAAAGTGGCGAAGTCATCTTGATCATATCGAAAAGAAAATTGCCTCTCGAATCAGTCTACTTCGATATTTATCAAGAACAGCATACGAACCCAACGTCAAGACGATGATAAACATTTTCAAGTCAATTGTACGCACAATAATTATCTATGGTTATCCAGTTCTTCTTACAGCTAATCAAAACATATGGGACCGACTGCAGATTATGCAAAATAAAGCACTTAGAGCTGCACTTGGCTTACCCATATATGCATCTGTCGAATATATACACAAGATTAGCAACATTCCAAAAATCAAAGACTACGCAACAACATTATTGCAACAATCAATTCATTCTGCAACGTCAAAGGACATTACATTGAAAAATCATCTTCAAGCAATATTCAACCAAATTTAGAATAGCAAAAGAAATCACCTTACTATTCATATAATAGTAGCATCGAGAATGAAGACTATTGTTAGGTGAATCATATCTGTACAAAAAATGTTATATCGGAATCGCATACTACGAGTTTGCTTCATATACAACGAGAAGTGTGTCAATCTATCCGTTTATTAACTTTGTGTCATTCAGCTATTACATTTTTCTTTCCTTTCCTGTCCTTCATCTCTATATGAGATATGAGGTGGAGTCAAAGCAACTGCTTATTCGTTTCTATCATGAAGCTATTTCTTTCTCTTGTCCTTCACTCTCATATACAATATGAAGTGAGGTCAATATATATATTTATTCATTTTTGTCATTCTGTTATTTCTCTTCTTGTCCTTCATTCTCATATCGAATATGAAGTGGTATCAAAGCATTTGCTTAATCGTTTGTAACATTCAGCTATTTCTTTTACTTATCTTTCATTTTCTTATTCAATATGAAGTTGTGTCAAAGCTTTTGCTTATACATATCAAAGTTATTTAGTCATTCTTCGAGACAAAAGACGATCGTCATGTGTCTCTCTTTTCTTTTTCTTTTTGTTTTTGTTTCGTATTAAACCAGCTTTATTGTACGGCAATACTGATTTATATTTTCTTCCGTTTTTTTCGTTAATTTTATATGTATTGTCATTTAACATCATCAATAAAAGCTCTGTTACCAAAAAAAAAAAACACATCATAAGTCGAGGGGGGGAAAAGCTGATTTAAATCAACTCAAAATCAAATTTAAATCATATAAATCACTTTTAAATCAATCAAATCAAATGAATCACCTTTAAGTCAAATAAATCAAACAAATCACTTTTAAATCAGATAAATCATCTGAATTACTTTTGAAAATATTTCAATCAATGACAAAAACTGTGTGAAAGGACAGGGACTCATAAGGTCCTTATTTGGCCCATTGGACTTTTTCGTATTATATCCAGCAGAATCATATATAGAATGAAAGAGTTTCAGTTGGCGAGTATTTTTATACTAGATTTCAAATACATTTGAAATACAGTTGAGGATTTCTTCCTGCAGACTTCCAATAGTCTTATTGCGAAAAAATGCTCATGATATAATAGTCTTTTAGATCAATTTCCTATTTATAAAGGAGGGGGGTCGTTAAGTGGACAAATCGGCCCCCTCGCAAAATCCTCATCTTTCCTTATTAAATAGTCATATATGGTGTCAGAAATTCTTTGCTATTAAAATCAGATCAATACGACGTAGTAAGGCTGGCTACAGCTCTATTTTTTCTCTATGGTCGTATACTCATATCAGCTCATGGCATCTATCACAATATATTCCTCATTGCGCACCAACGAAATAGGTAACCATTATGATTTATACATAAATCGATAGCTCTTTTTTAGAGCTATCAAATGATACTAAAATATTAAAAAAAAATCATTGGCAGCGATAGTTGACTAAGACCATATTATTTGCCACTAGCTCAAATATGATCAATATTCGTAAAGTACGAATGATGATATATCTCATTATATATTACTATGATAGTCCGCCACCCTTATTTATATATGAATCGATAGCTCTTCTTTAGAGCTATCAGATGATACTAAAATATTAAAAAAAAATCATTGGCAGCGATAGTTGACTAAGACCATATTATTACCTAGTAGCTCAAATATGATCAAGATAACTATAGTTTGGATAATAGTTTATCGAATTATGGACCGGTGTGAACAACCGTCACGTTCATTTATTTATGAATTAAAAGCTCTTCGATGGAGCTGTCAAATATTAGTAAAATGTTGAAGAAATACTATTTGCAGCTGCATCTGATTGTGTACTAATATTATGATGGTATACATCGTGGGTGATGGTTTTGTATGTATCTTCTGTCGCGTTTGGAACTTTGACATTATTCTTTTTCTAGTAACTACTATGGACGAATACAAAGGGGAAATAGAATAGGAATAAAGAAAATAGATCATTTCTTGTAGAATATTAAAGAGATATATAATCCATATATTGGAAAGGAACGGATAAAAAGAGAGACAATGTATATAAGCGACCTGGACATCGGCTTACGATGAGATTAACATGTGTTGAAACGAATTGGGTTTAACAGAACGAAAGAATTTATTGATTTATTGGGTATTATTCTGTCATTCTATTCAAACTGTGTGCACGCTTATCTTTTCAAAACGACATATTGATATGCCGCATCATTATTGTCCCTGTGGCACGTTGTTATCTACCAGTTCTACGGTGAGACCAACGAAATCTGCATGTTTACGTTTATTCATATCTATTAGGACAAATGAATCCATTTCACCAGAAACAAAAGTGTGTAATACCTGTCGCACTGCGTATTACAGTTGAAAAAAAAACAACCCCGAATTTGAAAATATTTTCTCTCGTAATGAAAAGAATTGTCTAATGTTGAAGGACTTATTGAAACAAATTCGGTAAACTGGAAATATTTTATAAAATTAAATTTATAATTTGTGTTCTTTTTGGTTGAGTAGAATAGCGAAATGGATATAACTCAGGAGAGTTTACCAGATCAAATATCTAAACCCGGTCAAAATTTGAATGCAACGGTGGACACCGATGCTATTATCTTGCCAATGAATTGCAATAACTCTTCTCATAGGTAAAAAAACTATTTTTTTTGTGAATAAATACAATAACTAAATTATAAAATCGTAGGTTTTGTTGTATATATCCATCCAATATTGAAAAATATTCAAAAACTATTTCGTCTGATGATCGTTATTTTATGTTTTTGGAAAAAAACATTTTTATACCAGAAGGTGCTCGATGCTATCCGGATCACATGATAAATGATCGGATAACAATGGCAGCGATAGAGAAAGTTGCACCATCTTCAGTACAATATAAAAAATTTACTTCAAATGATATTCAACTTTTAAAAACTAAATGGCAAATGTTATTTGAAAAACAAAAACGTTTAGATTTTGATAATAGTCAATCCTTAACTGATGACGAATACAAAATCTTTACAAGTCTTTCAAAAAGTCAATTTGACGATCTAAATTCTGAAATAATTAAATCTGATATTCGGAATTCGAGAAATAGATCTATTCGTACAGTAATTTCCATCTTACTATGTAAGCTTCGTCTGGGTTTATCCAACAACCTTTTAGCTATTTTATTTCAATTATCGGACAAGAGAGCGGTATCTTGTGCTCTTGAAAGCGCTCGAGGTGCTTTGATGAGCACTTTTGTACCATACAATTTAGGATTCAATCATATTACACGTTGTCAAATTATCAACAAACACACATCAACAATTGCTCAACAGCTAATGTGTGATGGTAAATCTGACAAAGCAATTATTGTTGTTGATGGTACATATATACATATATATTCAAGTAGATACCCATCATTGCTTTTTTTTCAATATTAATTGCTTTTTATACTAGAAATCTAGAAACAACAATTTTCAAAGAAAAACATTTAATCTTCATAAAAAGCGATCATTATTAAAACCAATGATGATTGTTTCTACTACCGGTTATATAATCGCTTGTCTGGGTCCTTTCTTTTCTGACTTCTCCAACAACGACGCGTCGATCATGAAGAATATTTTATCACAAAATACAGATAAAATAGTCGATTGGTTAAATGAGGTTCGATCTTTTCTGATATGTTGATATAAAAATATTCCTATTTTAGGATGACGTCGTCGTTGTTGATAGAGGTTTCTGGGATTCGATTGATACAATAGAAGGATTAGGGTTAAATGTAGCTTTACCATCATTTCTTAACGACCGTCGTCAATTTACAACATCCGAGGCGAATCAATCGAGATGTGTAACCAAAGTTAGATGGGTAGTAGAAGCCGCCAATGCTCGTCTCAAACAATTTAAGTTTTTTCCAAACACCGTACAAAATTCTTCATTACCCACATCTCGAAAAATACCTTTCGATTGCATGTTCTATTATCAACTGATATCGACCACCAATGAAGATATCTACCGATGAAGATGTTGAAATTGGACAGAAAATGATAGATTTACTTAATCAAAAGAACAAATTTGAAGCGGTAATTTTATATTAGTTCACGAAATCATTATCACCTAACATTTTGTCTTGAATTCTTAGTTTCTTGAAAAAAATAATTTAAAAAAAATTCATCCAAGTGGGAAACAATTGATCATATTGGAATAATTGATGAATTTCCAATACTCTCTCAACATAATATAGTAAATAACATCACTCTAAGTAGTAAAATTTAAATTAATATTTATTTAATATAAATTGACTATCGCTCTGATTACAGGTACTTATCAGCTTAAATCCGCCCTATCCTATGCCGAAGAAAGATCTTCGACAACAGATCCTACAGGATCTGTGAATTATACAATTCACAGATGCAAAGAATTTTCGAATCTAATTCGCGCTCCAACTCGATCTCGTCATAAAAATCGGGTTACATATAATCCCACCATTTAATTTACATTTCAAGAAATATTACAATGGTGGTGTGACTGTCCTACGGGAAACGGCCTTATAGGCTGCTGCAGTCACGTCGCCTCCGTAATTTGATTTTTGTCGTATGAGCGATGGTAAGTAGACATACGTCGAATCCCATCAGGTGACTTTATCAATTTAGCAACCGATGCTAGTCAATTATCTGAGTTTTATGATTCAAGAGACGATGATATCGATTAATATTTGTTCCTATTGCTCATGAAAAATATTAAACACATTAGTTTTTTTTTCACATCACAAAAATTTTCTTTTCTATTTATACATATATATATATATATGTAATATTCATGAACTTTTTGTTTCAATGTTCAGACTCAACTTATGCCATACTTTTCATTAAATCAGTCGACCTCCGAGATGTAACACTTAATTACTAGAAAACTATCATCTTTGAATAGTATTTAAAATGAAAATTTAAAGGCTTTAAAATCATGGATATTGATAACTAAAAGACGTCATATCACCAAATAATTCCTATTTTCTATTAACTATAACACATACTCATTATAGTCTCAAAATGGAATTTATAGCTCTCAACATTCTTTTTTTAAATATTTTATCACTATTTGATAGCTCCATCGAAGAGCTTTTAATTCATAAATAAATGAACGTGACGGTTGTTCACACCGGTCCATAATTCGATAAACTATTATCCAAACTATAGTAATATTGATCATATTTCGTCTAGTGGATAATAATATGGTCTTAGTCAACTATAGCTGCCAATGATTTTTTTTAAATATTTTAGTATCATTTGATAGCTCTAACAAAAAGCTATCGATTTATGTATAAATCATAGTGGTTGCCTATCTCGTTGGTGCGCAATGAGGAATAGATTGTGATAGATGCCATAAACTGGTATGAGCATACGATCATAGGGAAAAAATAGAGCCGTAGCCAGCCTTTCTACCTCGTATCGATGTGATTTTAATAGGAAAGAATTTCTGACACCATATATGACTATTTAATAAGGAAAGATGAGGATTTTGCGAGGGGGCTAATTTGGCCACTTAACGACCCCCCTTCTTTACGAAGCTTCTTTTCCATTGATTCATTAAAAAGTTTTCTTTTACCTCTCTTCATCTAAAAGATTATTCATCCTTTCTGTGTCAAAGGATTATTCAAAAATATGTCTTCAGTAAAATGACGTTTTACATGTTTCTGTAATTCCAAATTCGATGCAATTTACAGAGACAATTTGGTTCTGTGTCACGTCTACTATGTATGCATAAAAGAGTACATATATTAGGTTGTGGAAAAAGTTCGTGTACCGTGTTATAATATTAATACTAGTAACACGGTGCACGAACTTTTTCCTCAACCTAGTATACCATGTTGTAGAGCTTTTTGAGGCGCATCGAATGATATATGATAACTCTTATTTTCATAAGACTTTGAAGGAACTAGAGTCAATTTACTGATAGACGACTATACACTCACATCCACCCCCACACTCAAACATGATTAGTTACTGAATATTGTGATGTCTGCTATTAGTTGAAAGTATTTGTAAAATACTTTTTCTCATATACGATTTTGTATAGTTTTTGACGGACTGCAGTTTCATACACGTAGCATCTCCAACCATCTTGTGGATGTAAGTGTGAGCGAGTGTGGATATAGGTGTATAGTCATTTATTAGCAAATTGACTCTAGTTCCTTCAAAAGCTTATGAAAATAAGAATTATCATATACCGTTCGATGCGCCTCAAAAAGCTCTACAACCTGGTATACTAGGTTGAGGAAAAAGTTCGTGCACTGTGTTTCTAGTATTAATATTATAACACGGCGCACGAACTTTTTCCACAACCTAATGCTTCTGGATTCATACATAGCTTTTTCAATGGACCTCTATGTAGCCGTTTAGCAAGGGTTTTCCACAGTATTCTCAGATCAAGAGCATTTTCAGATAAGTGTAATGGCGACTTTTGAAGCCGTACAGTACTGAATCAAATAATGTGTAGTTTGTTAGTTTTTTTCAAAATAAAGTTTTAACGAAAGTTTTAGGTAAGAACTTTTCCTAAGGATTTTACGTGAGAAAAAATTTTTCTCTAAAGTTCATCTTTCATTTGTCATTCTTCTCCGAGTAGTAGAGACTAATATTTTTATGGGAAAACAACACAATTTTAATAAAAATAAGTCACATCGATATTTTCTTTATAAACTGCCCACTATTTGCTGATTAGTGATTTGGTGTTTCCTTTTACATGGATAATTTCAAAATTCATTAGAATACAGTTCAAAATCGAAAACGAAGTTAAAGTTACTCGACTGTGTTTAATCCATCTATTGTTTTGTTGATGATCTGTTATCGTCAAGAAACTGAAGCATATCGTGTACAGTCGTTGTTAACGACGCGAATCTATCAATGTTGTCGATGAGAGAACAATATACGAGCATAAAGTTATCAGCATCACGATCATTTTCGAAGCTATGATTGAGTGAAATATCAAATTGTTCTACTGATTGGATGCTTAGATGGAGGCTCTCTCGATACACAGGCGCCATATTTGAACCATGCAAACCTTGTAATATGATCTGATTGTTATCGTAGGATGGATTATACATGTATCGACCAATATTGGAAAAAGATATTTCTACAATCACGCCATTGCTGTCGATGAATGATTTCCGAAAAAGATATTGATTAGCAAGCAGTTTATCAAAAACGTGCGTGTGTATATGAACGGCTTTACTTAACTTTTGTCTTTTTGTTTCATTTGCACAATAATGTGCCAATTTCCAAAATGGCATCAATGGTGATATGAGATCTGGCTTGAATATAGTAGTGCCCGTAAAACAGCCGACACTGTCACGTGTCACTTTCTGATCGGCTAAAAGTAAACGCATATCATGCGGCATCTCCAAATCGGCAACCTGGATCGTATCTTTGTTTTTTGCCGTATGATCAATAGGAAAAAGGTGATGAATTGTCAATAGCATATAGGCACACAGAGGACCATGTAATGATATATGGTGCTGTTTGCATATAGCCTTCATACTTAACATTTTTTCTGATGTACTCGAATAAAAAAGCGATCGTGCTTGACGATCTGGTTGCTTACTATTGAAAATAATTTTAGACTGCTTCAAAGGTAGTTGAGAAGGTGTTTGAGCACGTTTGCGAAAATACCAGAAAGTTGTGATGAGATGCTTATATAAATAGTAAAAGTATAGAAATCGCCCGTATGGTTTCGGAAAGCTAACTGGAGGAATCACTGATTGAATATTTTGCACCAGTTGTCTATTGGGATGTGTCACTGCAGTGAGAAAGTCGTGAAGAAGTGGATGAGATGATCGGCCATCTGATATTGCATGATTCATATAAACGATAAGGTGGAACATAGCTGCCTTACCATTTTGTTGTTGATAGCGGTTAATAATCAGTTCGTAGTGTATAAGAGGAAAAATGATACTCTTGCGGGGATCAAGAACATCATACAAGTGTGGATTACGTGCGGAGCCATCATCGAGTCGCCATCGCCAATCATTAAGGTCTTCAGCATGGCGAAGCAAATAAAAACGAGATAGAGAATTTGACTCTTCAAAAGCGGCCATCGAATATGTTTCTAGTATATGTTGTTCATCTTTGATATCACCTTCGCGTGCGCTCTCTCGTGTGATGACTATACGTGATCGCATGTACGCCTGTTTAGCAAGAACTTGACGTATGGCCACTTCAACGTTATTCAGAAATATAGTTTGGTCCCCTGCAAGATGGGCAATAACGCTAAGAGTTGTATAGTTACCATGTTGATTACATAGTTTAGCGAAGCCATGAATCTCCTGACATGCTTCAATGTGTTTGGAGTCGGGAAATGATATTGATGTTGATGTTGACAAGCACTTCGGTAAGCAGCGTAAAGACTTAGTATTTTGAATAAGATATCGACTGAACATTAAAGTTTGTTGATAATACATCACAAATCTAGAAAAATCATTCATGAAAAGTCATTATGAGATATAATTGTTCGGTACTGAATTTTTATCTCTGTACCTAAAATGTAAAATGGATATTTTTCTCATTTACATAACTAGAATATCTATTTGGATAGCAAGAAATGTGATTCGAATCTCACGTAGGGCTTCTCTTTTTCTCCGTTCTATTATTATTCCATCACGCAGCTTGTCTCGGTTGTGAGTCACAACATCAGACTCTCGCAATAAATAGGTTCATTAGAAAAACGGTTTATGTATAGTGTCATTAAGTTAAGGGTGAAAATTAAAAATCTGTCATAAAACCAACATACTATGTAACGGGTGGACCAGAATAAATGAGCCTCTTAGTTTTTTAGAGATTTCTTCTTTATCTATTCTTATTCTTACAATTAAAAGCCTACTTTAAAAATATTTGAAAATAGATGAAAAATAAAAATATAAAAACTGCTCTACTTTCGAACTGACTAGGCACAATAAATGGCCATACTTTACGTTCCAGATTTTCATGATTTATATAAATGTATTAAAAAATAAAACATACGAAGAGATATATAGCGTGAAAAGCTGTATAATTTACATAAAACTGATTATTTAATACGTGTACTTTTTGTTCTCAAAATCGACGTAACTTTGTGCAAACAGATTTTGATCGCGTGAAAATAAATTTCATTAAAATGTACGATGAATTTATGTTTTTTCATCTTATTTTTTATGGTTGTTCTTGGTGGATTGTAGAGCTTTTCACGCTACAGCTTATAGCATATTTTATTTCTTTTTAATAAAGTATACAAGACGATAACAAGATGAAATAAGAAAAATCAAATTCATCGTATACTTATAAAGCTTTCATTTTAACGTGATCGAAGTTTGGTTGCTCAAAGTTATGTCCATTTTCGAGAACAAAAAATGTAATTATTCAATAATTGGGCTTATGTAAATTGTGCAGCGTTTTATGCTGTATTTTTTTGTATAATTTGTATATTTCCACAGGGTAAAGTGGTGAAAATTACATGCGAAGTATGATTATTCATTATGCATAACTAGTTAGAAAGTAGAGCATTTTATATGTTTTTACTTTACAGTTTTTTTCAAATATTTTTAGAATAGGCTATTATTTTAAAAGTAGAGGGTCGCCGAAAAGTCATGCACCAACAAAAAAAATGAATATCTTCATTAAAGTTTGAAAAATGAGCTGAGCTTTTTATTAATGACAGAGGGATGCACAAGCTTTATATCCGTAAAGACAAGTTTAGGGAAACCCTTTGTGAAGTATCACTAATGTTCTCAACAAAAAACTTTTATTTTTTCACAGATGCGAACAGAATGTCCCAAAAATCATGCAATCGAGAAAAAATTGAATATCTCTCATATAGCTCGAGCAAATGAGCTGACTTTTTTTTACCGATAACAGAGACATCTTCATATCTTAAATCCATATCACATCTTCTCATGATGGTCCTTCGAATTGTACTGAGTGCCATACGTATGAGTCATTTTTGTAAAAGATCGAGTTTTTCTACATAACCGACTGAATCAAATATTTTATCTCATTCAGTTCATCATAGCACTAGTCATAACAGCAAGGGGGAAAAAGCGAATCACGGGATCTATGGGGACCCAATGGGATCCAGCGGGATCCAGCGGGATTCAGTGGGATCCAGTGGGATCCAGGGGGATCCAGAGGGATCCAGTGGGATCCATTGGAATCCGTCAAGATGTACTGACATCCATCTATATATAAATAATGTACAGTGTCTGTTTGTCTGTGCCGGATTAAAAGTTAAAGACCAAAGTAGGCTAGGACTATTATATGGGTACTCACAGGCCTGAAAGAGCCACTATACGGGGGTGTCCATAGCTCCTTAAGCACTATTATATCGCAGTACCTATAAGTCCACAATGACTATTATATGAGGGTGTTCATAAGTCCTGAAGGGCTATCCTATAGAGGTACCGATAGGTTGTCGAGAGCTATTCTATGGAGTATTCATAGATCCTCGAAGCCATTATATGGCAGTAGCCTTAGATCCTTAAGAACTGTTATATGGGGGTACCCTTAGGTCCCCAAGAGCTATAATATCGAGATAACCTTAGGTCCTCAAGAACTGTTATATAGAGGTATCTCTGAATCCTCAAGGGCTAGTATATGGCGGCACTCATAGGTGCTTAAGAGCTGTTATAGAAGGGTGCCCGCAGATCCTCAAAGGCTATTATATAGAGACACCTATAGGTCTACAACGGTTATTATGTAGGCGTAACCATAGGTCGCCAAGTGTTATAATATCGAGGTACCTAACGGCCCACAAGAACCATAAGGCTATAAGGGTAAAACGAATAAGAGCCTAATGCTACAGGGACATAGGGAGTGAAACTAAAAGAGTAGACGGGGATAAGGGTATAGAGTATAAGTAGATAAGGCTGCATGGAATATACGCAATAAAGAAATAACGAAATAAGGTTATAAAAAGTAATACTACAATAATATAAGGATTTTGTTTTTTGTTTAAAGCTTAGGTTTAATGGCCGATTCACCCCTAAGATGCTGACAGCCAAAAAAGAAGAGATTCTATATAATTAGGAGATACACGGAAACGGAGAGAAAAAGGAACAGAGAAGTAAAACATGCACTTATATGAGCGGGCATTGCATCGCATAAAGAAATTTCGTAGACATAGTTAGTAACTTAGGAAGGTACACAAAGAAAATAGGTATGACAAAAGAACACTGAACATGTAACGACTGTATAAATTAGAGGTGAACGAAGGTATGTATATTAGCTAGCAAGAGTGGGAGGCAGCAGAGAGAGGAAGCATAGAAATTTTTATATTAATTTGACCAAGTAAAACTGCACAGCTTATCTATGAAAGTTGTATGATCATTTTGGGTTAAAAATAGGATTTTCTTATTTGGTCTTCCTTTTGGCAAATATTGAATCAATGTCCTCTCAATGTAGTGTTGTTGTAAGTTGGTTATGACATTTTTGTATAATAACATGTGCTCGAGTATGTCATATTCGAATACTTGTATGTTTTTTAATCGTTTTTGTAGACATTTTTTTAAATTTTTCATTCAAAGTTGGAAGGTTTAAAGATCTGTGAAGGTCTATAGTGGATATTCTATAGGTACAATATGTTAATCGAAGGCATCTTCTACAAAAAGAATTGACACGATTTTGACTGGAGATTGAAAATAGGCAATAAATGGTTGCTAACGTATATAGATAAGGCCATGTATACGTTCGAAAAAATTTTTTCTTTAAGGCGAAACAGATTGGAAAAGCTTGATGAATGTATTTAAGAATTGTAATAATATAAGGATGTAAGGTCTCTCTATGCATATAATGCAAACTGGCTGATTGTCTATTACCCAATCAATGTTAAAGAACAGATATGAAACATTACAGGAAAAAAGTATCCGTGCAACATGTACAGGCTCTCGCTAGTTAACATATAATGACGTTAAACATGTAACATAATCATCGTTGTTTTTTAAAATAACATTTTTCAAGGCATTGATATAGGAAATTTTTCGATGATATTGAAAATCAAGTCGATGCATTCATCGACTGGTATTAAATCGGATACTCCTATAGGTGTCAATATTAACGATGAATCGATGGAACCAGAAACTGACGTATTTGAGAGAGATCCATTCACATTAGGATGATTTGGTTTGGAAAAAAATGATGGTGATAATTATGATGATTTGAAGTATTTTTTATTCTTTTATTATACTTGTTACTCTTTCCTTTAACAAAGCGTGTGCCATAGCGCCACCGTATTCCTCCTATATGCCATCAGAGAAAACGTTTTTTCTCGAGCTTATTATCTCAAATGGGGAGGTGTAAGCAAACCATAGTCAAACCCAAATATTAGGCAATTTGGTTTTGTCTGTGAGAAACGTGAGCTAAAACAAGTTTTAAGCATATATTTCAAATTTGAAAATCGTTATATTGAGAGTGTATTCAGTATATTGACATAATGTCATGAATGTCTTGACTGCTTGAGTTCGAGGGCGTCTCATTAGATAGAGAACGGTATAGGTTACAAATTCAGCCTATTTCAGTCACTGATATATGGAGTAAAAGCAGCAGTAGCCGAATTCCGTGGATTCTGAACGCCTGAGGAATCCAAGGAATCCAAAATGCTTTAACACATTCGAGGCGATGTCGCCCATCGGTGGGCAACGCTATATTTTAACGAGAAACTGTATAGAAAAGCACATTCTTTTGCTTTTTTCTTAAGCAGGAGGTTAAACATAAGATGTCATTTCTTCTGTCTTCAGTACTTTATTTGAATCATTTATTCCATTACATAATGCTTATTATTAAAACACTCAAGACAAAAAAATTTATCACAGTCAGAATAGAAAGTTTTTACTTTCTTTGCTGCTGCATTGCTCAAGAATACTGACAACTTTGATCGCTTTTATATTGATAAGTAGCAATGCGCAGAATAGACACGAACACAACAGAAAAATCTAGAAACTTCCTATCCTTATCTGGCACGTAATGCATACTACACATTACAGAACGAAAAAGTAACTTGACTCATTATAGAGCTGAACACGAGATTCGATTCACTATTTAACTGTACAAAAAGAAGGATAGTAAAAAATCGATAGAACAAAAATAAAAGGTCAGTAAGTGCATTCACTGGACGTTTATACTTCGTAGGAACAAATATCCCGATTAATTTCTGTACAAAACTGAATCACCTCGAATATGTTAAAATTGACTATTTACACAGTCAATAAAAATGGAAGAATCCAAGGAAGTCAAGGAATCTAAGGAATTAGCAGCCACGGGGATTTATTTTTTCGGCATTTATTGGGATTTTTTAATGGATCCTCATTCATTCCGAAATACGTGACACATCATTCCTGAGGATGAAAGGTTAATGAGGGTGTGAGAGACGGTTTAGCGAGGGTGAGCGCGAGGGTAGGGGCAAAGGCAGTGCTGACGGTGCACTGAAATACTAATACAGCTGTTAAGTCGCGTAAATCCCCAGTAAATAACAACATTTCATAGAAAAAATAGATCCCAGTGTGCTCTTGACCCCCTTGAGTTTCTTGGATTCCTTGGATTCGATGGATTCCGTGAATACTTGGGTTCCTTAGATTTTGTAGATCCTGCCAATTCCTTGGGTTGCGTGGATCCTTTGACTTCCTTGGATTCCGCGCATTTCTCAAGAGTTCAGAATTCACAGATTTCGGACAGGTCTCAGCTATCATTTGATATAAAATTCATTATATATTCCCCCCTAAAATAATATTATTTCCTATGGGGTATCAGTCAAGTTGGTAACTCAATATGATAGATGATGACATCAGTGTTTTGATAATGATCCATCAATGTTAGCAGCTATTGAGTTCGGATTTTTATTATCGGACACCCATAAGGTAAGCTACAGACTTGTAGGTTTTCTAAAGTAAAAATATACATTAATTAGAGACATGTGTAGAAACATTGTTTTCAGGTCATAGTTTTATACATTTTAAACCTATTTTTAGCCAGTTTTTGATTAGAAAAATGCAATCTAGCGTAAGTCAAGATCAATATCATATGCGGAATCAGCACTGAAAACTAACTCGATCCACATACGGGCACCAGATCAATTCGTCGAAAAATAGTTCCCTACTCCCCTCAAGGATCATCAAAAAATGAGTTGTCTCAAAATGCTGTTTTCACTGTTTAGTTTTCTTCGGTTTTGCTTTTACTAGCATTCTAGAAGCTTGAATACTTTCACTCTAGAATAGATGATATTTTTGAGAGAGATCATTTTTTGATGACCTCTAAGAGATTTGGGGACAAGAAGAAAATGCGAGACTCTAGTACTCCGAAGTGCGGGAGTTTCGCTCTTTCTTCCTTAGAAAAAATAATAACAGAAATCATGAAAAAGTAAAATTGCTTACCTATATCAACCTTTAGCCGACACCTGTGTGAACCAAGCATGGTACATTAGCAGTTAATACAGTCTCAGAACTATTTAAAAACATTCATTGGGATCAAGTGGGATCCAGTGAGATCTATTGGGATCCAGTGGGATCCAGGATCCGGGATCCGCTTTTTCCCCCTTGCATAACAGTATCTATCGGTTTCTTTTTTTTGCTTTGTTTGTTGAAAAACGTCGGTTTCATTAAGTTTCGACTAAAATAGCTAGACTTCTGCCAGTAATTCCCAACTTTCTTTATACAAAAATCAGACCATATGTAATAATAATGTCATGTCCAGTATCAGCGTATAAAACTAAGTCGATTCATGTGTTTCTTCCTACCTTGAATCATCTTTGATTTTTCAGCCACGATAACCGAAGAAAACTTGAAAAAAACCTGAAATCATTAAGAACGAGTCAAACATACTTGAGTTGACTTAGTTTTATACGCTGATACTGGACATGACATTATTATTACATATGGTCTGATTTTTGTATAAAGAAAATTGGGAATTACTGGCAAAAGTCTAGCTATTTTAGTCGAAACTTAATGAAACCGACGTTTTTCAACAAACAAAGCAAAAGAAATAAACCGATAGATACTGTTATGACTAGTGCTATGATGAACTGAATGAGATAAAATATTTGATTCAGTCGGTTATGTAGAAAAACTCGATCTTTTACAAAAATGACTCATACGTATGGCACTCAGTACAATTCGAAGGACCACCATGAGAAGATGTGGTGTCTAAAATCAATTGAACGGCTCGTCTGCGCTCCGTTTTTCATGCTAAATTCGAAAAAAGTGTTCTCAGAAGCTCAAATAAAGGCCAAAGCGAAATATAAGGCATATTTGAGAAAGGAAATATTTTGTTGTTGAGAAAAACGATATCCTTCCAGTTTTTCGTATCTTTCGAACTGAAAAGATATTTGGTTGAGATAAAATGTCTTTTATCATGATCAGCAAACCAAAATCTATCAAATGATATATCAAAAAATACAAACAAATTTTTACTTAAAATCCGCGTTGTCGACACCTTATATATTCATAAACTGCGTATGAAGTTGCGGGTTGTATATGTGGCTAAAAATTTGATGGGTTTAACATTAAAGCAAGCGCTCAGAGAAACTTGATGAGGAAAAGCGAAGAAAAACATGTAATAAAAGTAATATTCTTGCGTAGCGATTAGGATACGTTCATCATTGTGAGTGTAATTGTGAAATAAATGAAATGTACATTATTCGGTCTATGAAAGAACCAATCGAGTATGAAGGAGAATAAGTTTTTTTTAGATATATGCATAAACAGAACAGATAAAATTTGCAACACATACGTGTATCTTTAACCTAGCTTTATTTTTAGCTCGTCCTTCGTGACGAATCAACACAGTCATAGCCAATGGGATGACTATCACTGTTTGTCGAAACTGTTTGGCGAAGGAACTCAGAGTAACTCCAGACAGATGCGTCGGCATACAAATGATTCGTAACACTATGAATCGTATGTTGTCGTTTATCGACAATCTTATCACTTTAGATGGCACGAATGTGTAGTGTTTTATTTTCCATTGTATGATTGCGATACTTAGTTGAAAAATTATTTTGTAAGGAAGGCATCGCTATGATTTCAAGTAGAAAACATATTGAATTCTATATCAAATGAAAGCCTGTGAAAAATGAAGTTTATTGATACTACAAAATTGTAATCAAGGAAAGACGACTATAACGATTTGACCGAAAAACGAGATATATTTGTTTGTGTTGAGGAAGACTTACTCTATTCAATGGTATAGATATTATCACATTTTTGCGTGCACGAGTAAAAACTTCATGAATGGCACCATCTATTACGCTTTTACTGGTACACACTAAAATGTGATAATATCTCTAGCATCGAACGGAGTAAGTTTTCCTCTATACAAATAAATACATCTCGTTTTTTGGTCGAATTTTGGTGTGAAAGTTGTAGTCGCCTTTCTACACGATAACTTCAACATATTATTATCTGACTACTAAATCAAACAATCTTCCCTTTTACTGATAAACATGATTTCTTGTAATTAACTATATGAACTGTCTCAGTTGGTCTTAATATCTCGATATGTGTATAGCTGGTGTATCATTTCATATCGGTACTTATCCTAGTGATAGAAGTAATATTATGAAAGTGTGAAAAGGAGTAACTCATCGTTTATTAGATATCGCCTGCATGTTTACTCATAAAGTTGTTTAAAGCAACTCTTCTGTATTATTATGAAAAATATTGAATTCGATTTGACGCGGGCAGTCAGTAGACAAATATCTTTGTGAATTCTTGAAGCAGCTCTAGACTCAAACTTTTCTTTTGATACCGCTACCATAGTTCCGGAACTATCGGAACTTCTGCGTTCTCTTCATGTATTAGATACTCAGATCAAAAAAGCAGACGCAATATCTTATCAACCAGACGACATCATATGAAAAATCTTACGAAAAATCGTAGTCATTGAAATATTATATCAGACCATGCTAAAAAATCTTTTAAGGACTTACGAGGGAGGGGTCCCAACTGTCCAATCGCTTTTGAGCCGAAACTATGTGCATTATGTAGACCCAAATGAGTTATGAATAGCCTGGAAAAAGTTCGGGCCGCTAGCATATTGCTACGGAGATATTGCACTTTTACAGTATTCCTTAAAAATGAATGTCGTGGTCCCCCTCAGGGATACCAGAAAAACTGATTTTTCGAATTTCGACTTGAAACTTTGAATAGAGACAGATCTCAATGAGAATAGTTTATTGTGAATGTTTTTGAGATTTTTTCATCTGCTTTTATCTTAAAATAAGGGCATCAAATCTGCCAGTTTATAGAGACTAGCTATTCATAACTGTATCCTAAGATAGGAAGGGCGAAAAAATCTGAAATAGCCACAGTAAACTATTTTCATTGAGGTCTTTCTCTATCCAAAGTTTCAAGTCATAATTCGAAAATCAGTTTTTCTGGTATCCTTGAGGCACAGTGGGGAGCCAGGCAGACATATGCGAAAATTTTCTTTTCCAGAATCTAACCGTTTGTGCAGATACATGCATATGTGATCTATCATTTCCTAAAATAGCGATTCTCAAAGTTTGACAGAGCCCAAGAAAAGAGCTTGGCAAGGCTTGGGCCCAGAAATCGGCATAAATAAAGAAAGTCTAGCCGCTTGGTAATATAACACGATATTCCAAAAGCAAACAATATTACAAAAAACTTGCTTATCTGTGGGCTTTATGTTACAAAAAAAAGGTCGTAATCCAATTTAAAATAGAGTAGAAAACAAAGAGTCTCTAGGCCGAAAACCTACTTGAAAACCTACCGTTCCGTATATTGTAAACTCTACAAAGAGGTAACGTCTGATCAAGCTGAAATTTTTACCAGATACTTCTACAAATGTACTCTACTAATGGCAGTAGCGTGCACTCGTGAAATTGTTTCCAGGCCTTTTTACAGTTAGAGGATTTCGAAAAACCCAAGGTTTTTGGTCGAAAATCCAATTTTAGGCATGCATATTATGGTTTGAAGGAAAACCAAGGTGATATTCGGAATCATTGCATTAAACTACGTCGAATGATGTGTAGCTGAACATATTTTTCAAAAAAGAAATTTTTCGAAAAAATATGGATCGGAGACCCTCCAGCCATATATTTTCGAAAAATTGTTTTTTTGAAAAAACCTTCTGTTTTCCGAAAGACGATTCTCTTTGTGGTATACGATTATTTTTAAGCAAGTGACAGCTATTTCTAAGCAAAAGACCCGTATGTCTGCCTATTTATGCGAAAGCTCCCCACTGTGTGAGGGGGACCACGGCATTTTTTAAAAAATACTGTAAAAATGCAATATCTCCATAGCAATAAGCCAGCGGCCCGAACTTTTTTCAGACTATTCATAACTCATTTGGGTCTACATAACGCACATAGTCTCGGCTCAAAAGCGATTGGACAGTTGGGACCCGTCCCTCCTTAGATGCACTTTATTTTCACTGAGAAATTTTGATGATATTTTAAATATATATGCGTTTCATTAAAATATTAAAGCGATATTTTACTATGCAACAGAATCTTTCAAGAACTCACAATACGATCTTGTGTACGATTTTTCGCCTGTTCTTATCAGGTCAGATATGATCAGATGTACGATACTTGTAAGATCTTACAAGCTGATTTCTCGACCTGCGTAGCTTTATTCAAGATGAAAAAAATTGTCAGATATATTCTGAAGCTGACAGTAAGAATAATAGGTGAAGATGAGGTGTAAGAGGATACGAGTAAGAGTGGTAGTGTTCATTAGGAACTTCATTTTTTGTTGTATCTTATAATAGTTCCAATAGCTCTGGAACTAAGGCTAAGACACCAAAACATTGTTCCGTGACCAGTCCTCGTCCCATTCTTTCTCGAATGAGCATTAATTAAGTTTTTTTCGAAAAATCCTAGAAACTGCGTGAGACTCATTTCAAAACTTTCCTTCAAAGCAATCGTTTAAATGAACGTCTAGTCGTTCATTGGCCTCCCTGCGGTTACCTACTCACCACTAGTCGTTTTCATACATAGTTTACATTTCTGAATACCATCTGTCACATCAGATTTGTAATGTGCACAAAAAGTTGTTTAATCATACCTTATTGGTTCGCAATCGAACACTTCCAACACTTAGCTAACATTGTGTAATCTACATCACAGCTTTCAATTTCTTGTCTATTTTAATGAAATGCTAAGATGCCGAATTCGCTCTTGAATTAGTATCTATTAGGCTCATTGGAAAGCCCATCTAAATTATCCGAAACTCATTTAAAAACTATGTTTTAGAATAAACTTTGAAGCCAACGTCTAGTCGTTCGTCGGCCTCCCTCCAGTCGGTCACTCACGAATAACTGTGTCCATATTTAATCTCACTCTATCATTTAATATTAGTTCAGTTGTGAAGCAAGTAGATGAATCTCCTTCGAATTTCTCTCGAAAAATTACTTGGCATTCGTTAATACGATCACAAAGAAGAAACTAAAAACAGGAGAACTGTTTAAAAACTGCTGCAAATAGTGTACCCTACATTGGAACCTAAGAAATAACTTCATCTATTATGAGTGTTGTTTTATGATTGATGTCTATGAAGACTCAATAACAAAATCTGAAACAGCTACTTCGTCTTTTTACATATTTCTGATATAGAGATATAAAATCTGGTATTTCTATATTGTCCGTATAGAAATATAGAAAAAGTTATTTAGATAGAATCATAATAGAAATATAAAAACTTATATTTCTATATTATCTATATAGAAATACAAAACATATCATTTCTACATAATCAATACAAACATATAAAAAACAAGGGATTTTACCTCGTTAACCCTGCAAATCTGCTGGAATCTTATAAAGGATCAATGTATTTGTAAGAAAGCCGTATTTTATTTAAACAAAATTGTTCAGAAAATTTTTTTAAAACCAATCATTTCAATATATTCCCTCGACCTCAAATACTTTTTAAACAAACTTTCTAAAAAAATCATTATTTTTTGGGAAAATTTATCACAAATTGATGATGCCATGGCTCGTCCACCTCAAAAATCTTTGGTCAAACTTTATAAAAAAAGGCTTTTTTCCACAAAAAGTATTTTTTTGTTGCAAGATCTTAAAAAACGAATGATACCATTGGATTCTTCGATCCTAAAAATCTTTGGTCAGTGAATTTAGCAAATATTAACAGTCACTGGTATTGATAAAATTCATGCTTTTTTCTGATTGGCTTGGAAAGACAAACTTTAGTAATTTTCAGCAGTATATATTCGCCGACAAAATCCTTTCTTTCAAAAAAAGGGATATATAATGACAGTATAGCAGTTTTGATAATCAGAAACATGCAGTTCCACATTGAATTATATATAAATTGATAGATCTAATCAAGATCTATCGAATGGTGGTAAAATACCTGAAGAGAAGCGTGGGTAAGAGAGTCTGGTGATCAATACAATGGATATAGGGCAAGGGGGAAAAGGCAGTACTCCAGTTACTACAGGTGCACTTCACAATACTTCGCTACTTCATCAGCATTTTTAAGATGATTTTGGTCTCTTTTTAAGCATTTTTATTAAACTTTAGTTCTAGTTTCGCCCAAAACTAGCCCGCTCTCAATCCACTTGAATTCAGTTTCAAAAAAGTCAAAATACTTCAATCTACTTTAATATACTTCAAAGACAAAAATAGGTTGGAGTAGATTGGAGTATTTTGACTTTTTTTGAAATTGAATTCAAGTGGATTGAGAGCGGGCTAGTTTTGAGTGAAATTAGAACGAAAGTTTAATAAAAATGCTTAAAAAGAGACCAAAACCATCATAAAAATGCTGATGAACTAGCGTACGCATTGTGAAGTGCGCCTGGAGTAGCTGGAGTACTGCTTTTTCCCCCTTGGTACTAGGGATACGCAGTTTCAGTAAACCGTGCACTGTCAGCACTGACAGTGACGCACCATAGCACTGACAACGCTGACACCGGGTTCACTGATGCTGTAGATTCATCGACACTGATGAGTGTGGGTGAATTGACAGCATCAGTGAACCCGGTATCAGTGTTGTCAATGCTACGGTGCGTCACTGTCGGTGCAGACAGTGCTACGGTGCGTCACTGTCGGTGCAGACAGTGCTACGATGCGTCACTGTCGGTGCAGACAGTGCTACGGTGCGTCACTGTCGGTGCTGACAGTGACAGTTTTTCAGTATTTGCACTGAAACTGCGCATCCCTACTTGGTACAGAATCAAATGTTATAGAATGTAGAGTGATAGTAGAGGTCTTTTGTTATTAGAGACATGCCGATCCACTCTGAATTATATATTAATCGATAGACCTTGTTGAGATCTATCAAATGATGGTAAAACATCTAGAGAAAAAAATGGGTAAGACAGTTCATTGAGGCATACAATGCTCATTAATGCCCAAACTGCCCTTTTTCACTGATTTTCAATCGATCTTCTTTTGAATAGTCAGGCTTGCTATTCAAAAAAACAATATATTTCAAATCAGCACAAAAAACTGAGTTGATCTATGTATATTTCAGAATAAGTCATTGACTTTCATTTTCATCAGATAAGTCTGACGCATCCCTGAGAGGGACCAGGGCTGAAATTTTCGACAAAAATGAAAGTCAATGATTTATTCTGAAATATACATAGATCAACTCAGTTTTTTGTGCTGATTTGAAATATATTGTTTTTTTGAATAGCAAGCCTGACTATTCAAAAGAAGATCGATTAAAAATCAGTGAAAAAGGGCAGTTTGGGCATTAATGAGCATTGTATGCCTCAATGAACTGTCTTACCCATTTTTTTCTCTAGATGTTTTACCATCATTTGATAGATCTCAACAAGGTCTATCGATTAATATATAATTCAGAGTGGATCGACATGTCTCTAATAACAAAAGATCTCTACTATCACTCTACATTCTATAATATTTGATCCTGTACCCATTGTATTGACCACTAGACTCTCTTACCCACGCTTCTCTTCAGATATTGTACCACCATTCGATAGAACTTGATCAGATCTATCAATTTATATATAATTCGATGTGGATCTGTATGTTTCTCATTATTAAAACTGCTCTACTGTCATTATATATTCTATATATAATATGGAGAATAGAAGGGTAATTAAATCGAGTCGCGTACAATGTGGAATGAATCAAATTTTTTAATTTCAATGGAAATAGAGTTCTAGCACCAAATATGATGAAATAGGAAGGACAAAGTTGAATTTCGACAAGAGACCGTTTTTTCCTCGTATATGCCCCCCTCCTTTTGAAATAAATATCTAACATTCTTTCTTTTTTTTATAGTTAGTTGTATTTTATTTCATGCTAACTTTAGTCAAGAAATAGATCTTCATTCTCATAAAAATAAACACATGCAGTTTCTCTGACCTAATGGATCATTTTAAAATAATATTATAATGGAGAAGTTTAGTATTTCTACATGATACATGAAAATACATAACAGAACGTTCAGATTTCTTCTTCATGTCATTACAAAAGTTAGTAATAAGAGACATTATCTGCAAAGTATTGTCCTGACTGATTTGTTTTTTTTTGACCAACAAATTAATATCAAATACAAAAAAAATTGACCTAAGCTTTCATCAATCGATGAATAATAACAAAATAAAATCATTGAGAACAATAACATTCAATGATATTCTTTCATTTTTCTCGTTTCATTAGAAACTTTGTCATTAATCTTATTTATTCATGTAACTTAACCTTTTGACGGCGATTCAATTTTCATAAAAACTATTTGTAATATCTTTATTTTTTGTATATATGAATTCTTGATAAATGCATTCTTTGCTCTTTTCATTATGTGTAGCTATTCCTTAGTCTTTTTGTTTTTGATTTATGGCCATATGTCTTGCAAAAATTCGGAAGTGCTCTCGATTTATTCTTGTTTTGCTTGCATCATAGCATAGACGATTCGATCTTTGCGTCGATTTAAATAGTTACTGAAGTTTATTTCGCACTTGTTCTTATATTTTTGACGCGGTGAGGAGAGGATGCAGCAGCAAAGTTCCAGTCTAGCTTCTGTTTTCTTTGCACAGCATTATTTTTGTCAGCCATTCCACATTTGTGCAAAACACACAGAAACTTTACGATGACTTCAATACTATTTGAAGTAACTGACACAGAAAAAGATAGTAACTTGCTAAGTGATATGACTAATTTCGGTAACGACTTTGCTAAGGTGTGATTTGAATCTTAAAGCTCTGAGGAAGAACAAATAAAAAGGCATGAAAGCACAGTTGTCCTCAATTACAATGAAGGAAAATAAGATATATGTTTGTCTGCTCAGTTGTCAACGCACCGCAGATGCCTCAGACGAATTATAAAATGATATAAAAAAGTGCTATTGTGTACTCAAAAAGTGAGTACATTTTAGAATCGATCAGTGTGTCCGGCCGTCCGTCCGTTTACGCGATAACTCCTTACAATTACATTCGATTGAGCTGAAATTTTGTGCACAGAATTGTCTCATCAATATCTCGGTCGAGTTCAAAGATGAGAAAGATCCGACGAGAAATGGCTGAGTTATCGAAAAAATTGTCATTATTCACCAGACCATCCCTGAGGAGGGGGATACAGAGATTTTTTTCAAAAACATTTTTTTTCTTAGAAATATTTTAAATATATATGAATCGACTCAGTTTTTAACGCTGATTCCGAATATGATATTAGTTTTGAATGAAATCGTAACTTTTGAAGTGAAAATAGCCTAAATAAGGTCCCAAAATGTACAAAATCTGTATCCTGAGACCAGTGTGCCTAAATATGTCTCGGGTAACTAGCAGTTTTGGGGTGTTCTAGGTGCATGGCATTGTCGCTACTAAAAAGAGTTATCAAATGGAAAAAATCCGAACTCGATAGCTATTAATATTGGTGGATTATTATGAAAATACTGATGTCTCTGTGTATCACATATCTTTAATAGATCCATGAGGTTACCTATGACCATAATGTTGCTAGATAAAAGCCCAAATCCATTCTGGAATAACTCCTCCTACTCAGTTTTCTAAGCTGATCACAAGTCTGAACTCGTTTTCTGTGATTTCTAAAGATATAATATCACTTTGAGAGTTAAGTCAATGATCACTTCATAGGATCGCTTATAGCGTCGTTCAAGCTAACTTGGCTTCCCAGTTTTTTTATTCTTGCAATTTAGTGGCAAAAGATGTGTGTTGATGAGATCTATATCTTGTAGAAAAATAAGCCTAAGATCTCGTGCAGCATATGAGAAAAATCCAAAATACCACCTCCCGCAGTGTAAACTTCGGATTTACGCAGTTTTGACTTCTAGCAATTGTTTTATTTGATAACTTCCTCACTTGAGTAGAATGAATTTGTAGACTAAACTGTTTTCCATCCAATCGAGATGTCCCAGAGCTCAAATGACCAAGCCGTTCACGACATACGGTCGAAATGCTGACCATAGACTCAAGATAGCTAGTCTTTAGACGGTTCGATCAAAATCAATTTGTTGTCAATTCTTTTTACTTTTTGAAGTACACATAACTTTCGGATAAAATCCGAAGTTTCCGCATTTATTTGAACTATGACTTGATAGGCCATTGGAAAATTTAAAATCTGGTCAAAGACAACAGTCAACAAGCTAAACGAGACGCAAATTCTCTGATCAGAAGCTTGAAGAAATGGAAGAATATGCGAACAATGTTCGTAACTCTGCAGTGGCTGCTGTGAAAAATCATGAAACAACAATCAAGAGAAGTGAACTGTGTGTCAGCAAAAAAAAGAATAAAAATCTTCTATTCTGTCCATAATAATTTTCTTTCTTTATAATGTTTCAATAAGAACATCCTGTTATAGGATAAAGAAATCAAAAAAATACCGGAGGGAGAGTGAATGAAACATCATGATTAACTTTCTGCCCAAGAAAAAAGTGCTTTTTTATACAGTTTCTTCTTAAAATATACCGTGACCCACCGGTGGGTCACATCGTCGTGAAAGGGTTAAGATAGATTTATGAACAGCAGAGCCCAATAATTGAATAAATTCATTTTGTGAATCATAATGAAGATAACTATTGTAAATTAATATATTTGAATAAAATTCAGAGAAGGTAACACCACATTGTCCTTACACGATATGGTCGGAAGCTGGCGTCATTGAACCATTGATCGAGCACTGGATCACATCGACGCATCAAATTAACAGCTGCAGTAAAGTTTCCTAGAATGAAATGAGTTTTTTAAAATATGTAATAATCTGAAACTGATTTTTTACACTATATCTTCTGCGTTACCCTTTCCCTGGAATGCGAATAATTATGTACTAAGAAATCGAGCAATATCGAGTCAAGTGATAGCTATCTTTTCATTTAATTTTACAATTTCTTCTTGTTTCCGATCAGCTGCTCGTCCCTGAGCATCTAACATTAAATCAAAGTTGGTTTTTTTT
>JAJEKB010018747.1:4110-20623 GCA_022393335.1 Macrotrachela quadricornifera
CAATAAAACCAGCTTGTTTCATTTGTTCAATTTCTGATGCTTTTTGTGCTAATAAAGTAAGTTTATTTACAGGTGTTTCACCTTCAGTATCTTCTGGCCAATTATTAAAACTTCCAGTTATAATAACTCTATCCATATGATCATTATTTTCATTTATTTGTGATAGAAGAGTAGGTATAGAATGACGA
The DNA here is from genome assembly GCA_022393335.1 of Macrotrachela quadricornifera. Lineage (NCBI taxonomy): Eukaryota > Metazoa > Rotifera > Eurotatoria > Philodinida > Philodinidae > Macrotrachela > Macrotrachela quadricornifera. The sequence continues at coordinate 4,299 of JAJEKB010018747.1, forward strand.
CGTGCTTCCTGAGATGGAAAGTCTAAATGAACATTATATATAGTAAATAATTGTTTTGTTGTTTTATATTCAAATTGAGCACGAGTACAACCACGTGAGTGTTGTGCACCCCAAGCAGCACCATGTGTTGTTGGATGTTCATTAAACCAAAATGTTTTTGTTGATATAAGTGAAAATAGATCATTACGATAGAATATAGCATTAATTGTATGCCAAGATTCAATTTCTTCACCTACCCATGACCAACATTGTGAAGATCTTAAATAACAGAAAAGAAAATATTATTTTCTCCTATGTTTAATTAAGATATATTTATTTACTCATTTAAATCATTAAGAACATCATTAAGTTGTGGTGGATAACCTTCTTGTGTGGCAATAATACTTGGTTTTATATTTTCAAGACATTTTTTAGTTAGAGGTCGTCGTTTTTCCCAATCATTTGGTGTACCATGATCGAGATCACCACGACGTAAATTAAATGTACAAACACGTACAATAGGTTGATTTAATTTTTCTGTATTATCAGTCATATGTTTACTACTAAAACTGAGATTCCAAGGTTTTATTATTTTTTTCTTTTCAATTGAGATAAATAATAATTGTGGATTGGTGATATTAAAAAAAACACATAAATTTATGCAATTAGAACATATTTCAATAGGAAAAATATTTCTAGATAAAAAATAGACGATACGAAATTTACAAATAAATAAATATCAACAAATAGATAATACACAATAGAGGTCTCTCGTTTTTGATAATAATCTTCAAAACAATTATGAGTCATACATAAAGCTTATTGATCAGCGCTGATGTAACATGAAAGTATGATGGCGTAAGAAAAAAATAATGCTGTATATATACATATCTTTTGTACTTACGAGAGAACACTTGAGAATATACGCAATTATGAATAAATCAAACAGTATAAACAGAGTGAAAGGTGTGTCTATTGTCATATGTTAAACGTCGAATACTATTAAACATACCTCAATATAATATAATCTTTAGAAAAAAAAGCTTATGAATTCTCCAACAAAAACAAATTTATCTAAACTTCGAATAACACCACAAGATGTTGTTGATTTAATTTATGATACATTAGAATGTCTTCATGAAGTATTTATGGAAAATAAAATTCCATATACTATATTTGGTGGTACTGCTTTAGGTGCTGAACGACATGGTGGTCTCATTCCATGGGATGATGATGCTGATACAGCTATTATAAATAAATATAAACAAAAAGTTATTGGATTATCAAAAAAATTTAAAGATCGTGGTTTTATTTTGAATAAAGTCCCATTAGTAGGTTTTCGTTTATATCATGCAACTTTATCTAAACCTCGAGCACATGATCAACATCCATTTCCATTTGTTGATATATTTGTATTAAATGATAATGGTTCAAATTATGAATATCCAAATGCTGATGCACGTGGATTTTGGCCACAAGCACCATTACCATATGGTTGTTTTGATCGTCTTGTTGATGTTAAATTTGGTCATTTAGTTCTTCGTGGTTTATCACCAGATGACGTTAAACAACATTTAGATGAGAATTATGGAGAAGATTGGCCAGATGTAGCTTATCGAGAATGGGATCATTATTTATATCAAAAAGTTTCTGATATAGAGGTACCATTGCAAGGAGAAAATACAAAACTAGCAGCACAACATTCAAAATATCAACCATCAACGAAACCGTTACAATCAACGCTTAACCAAAATACATCATAAAGAACATAATTGATTGTATTTTTTATATATTTTTATAAAGAACTTAGCAGAGAAACAAGCATTGTTTTTTTTAGTCTATTATAAGCTAAGAACTAAATTATGTCTTTTAATAAATGTGTAGTTATTTTTAATAGAAGATTATAGAGTAACCTATGAATATTTCTATAAGTTGAATAGTTATTAAAAGTAAATAGTAATTATTTCAGATATTTATTTCCGTTCAATAATTAAAGATTAAACTCATATATTTTTCTTCTATAAATACCTATTGAATTACAGGTGCTTTAGTAAAAATATGTATATTCGTCCTTAAGTAATGTATTTGTTTACCTGTATATTGTATAATTACTCAGTTTATTATGAAATTGCTTGTTACGCATGAATAAAAAACATTTTTTTAGAAGAAAACATAAGTCCATATTGATGTAATAAATAGCGTTTTTACTGATAAGATTTAAACTAATTTGTTGTACTTTCTGATATGAATTTCTTTGGTACCTTCAGTTATAAATGAATTAGAAATAGTATAACTAAATTTTTTTTTGAAAGCTATTGTCATCATTCATCATACTATTTTTAGATACAATAGTATGTGATATACTATATATTTGAATATTTATGATAAAAAATTAATTTTAAATCGCTTGTAAAATTGTTTGAATATGGATGATTTCGTGTGAATCCTACCATTGTTATAGCGAACTTCTTTAAATCGTGTCAAAATTTCAGCATTTGTAGAACTTTTATTTCTACGCATGTTCATAAAAAAATCTTTTCGAAATGCTTTTATTTTGATGGAGATATCCCTAAAATACGGCATTCAGGTGAAAAATCAAAAAAAAAACGGAGAAAACGTTTTCTTTAGCAAATTCCTGACAAAAGATATTTTATAGTTTTCTCCAGAAAAGCAAGGTCAAACATCAGATCCGAGACCATATTCGGATTTCTCGTAAGATGTTATATCAGACTATACTAGATTCGACGTTAACTTTGACAAGAATTGTTTCAGTATAGTACGATCATCGGCAAAATGTAGCATTGTATTGACTGCTCAGTGACCATTGAGGGCCCATCCTAGAACCATTTTTTTCTTAAAACTGATATTGTATTTTTGTATAGTCTGATGCGCCATCTCACAAGAAATCCGAATATGATCTTGGATTTGATTTTTGATCTTGTTTTTCTGGAGAAAACCACAAAAAACCTTTTGTCAAAAATTTGCAATAGAAAACTTTTTTTAAAATTTTCCACTGCACGCAGTATTTTGGGGATATCTTCGTCAAAAAAAAAGCATTCCGAAAAAAATTTTTATGAACATGCGTAGAATTAACAGGTCTACAAACGCTGAAAATTTTATCGAAATTATAAATCATTTCTTTTACATTTTAGTTAAGATTTCATGCAAATATTTATCTTAAAAAGCATACATTTTCTTTTCTGATCTCCTTGTCATATCCAAATCTCATTCCCAGAAGAAACAAACTATAGGGGTTGATAGAGCAGACTAGTTGTCACCCATCCAGTGAGTCATAAGGACACTTATTACACTTTGACAAAATTTTTCAATTTACATATATTTTGATGCAGTTTCACATGAGCTACATTATTTTACGAGTGGAATTTTGTTATCGACAGACAAAAGGAGGACTAGGATTTAAAAATCATGAAACTATGCATCATCGGTGACTCAAAAAAAAAATGATTTTCTGATAAAAACCCTATGAAGTATTTCAAAATTTTCTCCATCATTTTAGATGCTTGTCTTGATTTTTTCATAGCGAAAATGATCAGCACAAAAAGCTCTCCAAGTGCTGAAAATTTAACGTGATTTGAAGAAGTCATATATATATCACTGATGTGATATGAAGCATTACATTTATGTAGTCCTTCATAAGTTGTTTTTCTAGGTTTTTTGATGCAGGAATCAAAAGTTCATATTTTGCGCTACAGTCATCTCAAGAATGGAAAATCAAACAAAATTAATTCTAACTTGTGGCGAAAGTATCGAGATTGTGAAATGATATCATCCATTTTCTAATTGTTTATATGAAGTTTTACTTGCCTATAAAGCATCATTACATCACAAAATTTGTGCGAACAAATGTTTTTATACAGAAAATGGAAGCTGTTTTTTTAATTAAAAAGTGCGAAAAATTTATTAAAATATCCTTTTTAACATACTCAAATGATATATGTATATATATAAGAATAATTGTGTGCCTGGGCTCACATAATTAACAGCATTTGTGACGGAAAGGAACATAATCGATATGAATATTACCGTCAGTATAAAGTATACAAAATTAAGAAATTCTAGTCCTCATCTCTTCCGTAAAGATTGCTTCGACAAGTATACTTGTCAATAAAAATTCAGGAGTTAAACGATTAATTGATAGCGTTCTTTAGAAATAATTGCCGAAATCTATTTTTTCAACTAGAAGAAAAATATATATCATTATCGATAACAGAAATCATTACTCATTTTGATGATTTATTGTTCTCATGACAACCGATTGTTGAAATCACGCACTTCATTTCGCAGTAAAGCAAGTTTCAAACACCATCTAATTTACATTTTGGTTTTAAAATAGAAAAAGAAAAATAGAAAAGAATTATACTTATTCTAGTCCATGATCGGAAATATATTTGATTAATTGTGGCTCATTTAACATAAATTTTGAATTGCTAAATATCGAATATTACAAATGATGAGATCATTAGTTACGATAAAATAGGACGATTTACATTAGAGACATTCACATATATTTGTCTGAATGCCATCATGCAAAACCTATAGATAGAGCACATGTTAAAAAATATTTAGTGAAACAAGCATAAATTTGAGTATTTATAAAACACGCGCACATTTTCTAATTCATTCACGATATTCTTAGTAGATAAAGTTGATTCTACGAAGACTCAACATACTAGAGCCAAAATAGTATTTTTTTGAATCCATGAACATTCATAGTAAAGAAATCAATGCGAGTTACGTATGTATCCAAAATATTGCAAAAGATGAATTCTCTTTAGTTTTTTCCACTTAAATCTATTGTTTGAATGTCTAATATTATTTCGTGTGAAATTATATGTCTAGAACTAGGAAAAATATATCTTTTCTATATTTTATACGCTGACATATAATGGCTTTATATTTTGGATATATACTAAACTCCTGTTGTTCTGTTTATTATGGATATTCTCGTGTTTTACAGATATTCCATAACCTTTGCCTATTGCCATTTTAATATCGTATACTAGTGTAAACGCCAAACATGTTGTCGTAGAGGCACTTACGTATGTTATATATGCTTGCATAAGCAAAAATCAATTTTCATTAGAAAGTTCCGTTTATTTATAATATGTGTACTGAGGAATACTTAACTATCTTACTACGATGTAGTGACAGTTAACTTGGATGATTCTTCGTATTTCTGTATTTAATGTATGTTGAAAACTTTTTTTATTACTATTCTTTCTTCACTCTCTAGCGTTATCTCTTTGATATATTCTATTGTCTCAATTGAAATACGCATATGTATGAGATCAGTCATACTATTAGACATTATTTACAAGTTATTTTTGGTTGTTCTTAACTATTTCTTCTTTCTTTCGTATTACTCATTATTATTTTGATTTACTACTTTTTCTTTTGGCATCTTCTTAAAGGTTAAAATCAGACATTATGTGTGTGATTATGCGAATATTTCAAATCGAAAAGCATATTTTTAGAATGTTTTTTCGAAATTAGCTGCATGCATTTAGTCAATCTCTAATTAATCATAAAAAATCGATAATTCGTATGTATATGGAATGAATTAGTTGGTAGTGAAAACCAGATTGTATTAAAGAAAAAAGAACCAAACGAGAGATACACAAGAAATTTTCTAAAAGATAAATATATAAATAATCTTTTAGAAAAAAATGTAAAGACGCAAAATTTATTACATCATTCAACGAAAACTAAAAATAAAAATAATCTTCCCATGACAGAGTGCGCGCACACACCTCCAACGGCCACCCCTCTAACTTGAAAAGTGCAGCAAAATAACAATACGTCATATGTATTACTAATCTTTCTTCGTTCTATGATATAAGAACAAGGCGTATGTTGTAAATCTAAGAGTAGTTATCACGAGAAAGAATGGCGTATGTGTATCGTATGACCTTATATTACGACGTATCAAGTGACGATGCACGTTTTTTAGTACAAAGAAAACTATGTATATATATATATATAGATAGATAGATATACGTGCATTTATATTCTAATTTAATAAATAGATATATAAGTAAACTGAATAAATAATAAATAAGTATATAAATACAATGAGCGACCATATTGAAGATTTATCTCAACTTCATTTAACATCACAGGATTTTGTTGATTTAATTTATGATACATTAGATTGTCTTCATGAAGTATTTATAGAAAATAATATTTCATATACTATATTTGGTGGTACTGCTTTAGGTGCTGAAAGACATGGTGGTCTCATTCCATGGGATGATGATGCTGATACAGCTATTTTAAGTAAGGATGAGCAACGACTTGTTGCATTATCAAATGTATTTCAAAATCGTGGTTTTATATTGAGCAAAGTCCCATTAGTAGGATATCGTCTTTATCATGCAACTTTAGTTAAACCTCGTGCACATGATCATTATCCATGTCCATTTGTTGATATATTTGTATTAAATGATAATGGTTCAAATTATGAATATCCAAATGAAGAAGCACGTGGATTTTGGCCACAAGTACCATTACCATATGGTTGTTTTGATCGTCTTGTTGATGTTAAATTTGGTCATTTAACTCTTCGTGGTTTATCACCAGATGATGTTAAACAACATTTAGATGAGAATTATGGAAAAGATTGGGCAAATGTTGCTTGTCGAGAATGGGATCATTATATGTATGAATATTTACCAAATATAAATATTTTATTACAAGAAGAGAATGCACGACGACCAGCACAACATTCAAAATATCAACGACCAACAAAACCATTTTTTCAATCAATACTTAATCAAAGTACTTATTAGTGAAAATATTGAAAAATATTAATTTTTTTTTTGTAAATAAAAAGTTGATGTATGTTTATTTAGTAAAACAAATATTTTCAAATGTAAAAGTTAGTTTTAAAATATATTATAAAGGATTAAAAAGAAAATTATGTAAATATATTTTCTTGATAATTTATTTGATATAATAATATTTGAAGATTTCAAATTTCTGAAATAGCCAACATAGTCGTATTTATCTTTTGTAGATTTTTTTGTTATTGTCCTTGTAGTAAAAATAAGGTGAATCGCGTAATTTTATCTTTTTGTTTCTAATGTCAATAAATAAAAAAAAAAAAACTTTTACGCATATTTTCTTTATGAATGTAATAGTGTCTTATCAATTAAAATGAAATTTTAATACATGATTTCGTTCTTTTGTTTTTTATTTGATAACGATGGTATTATAATAGATTTAAATTTGTTCTATTTTTCAATATAATCATTCTTATCATATTTATTGTCATACTCAATAAATGACAAGAATTTTATATTCTTATCTAGATTATAAATTGTGCCTTTCTAACAAAGATTTGGTTTATAATATAATTATTTGAATTGTTAAGTACTTATTTAGAAAAAGATTTTTTTATATTGAAATATGCAGAAAAAGAATTCTGAACCATAATTATATTTAATAAACTATCAATTGTAGACAAAAAAACTTGAAATCAATGATTTAATTTAATCATCATGGTTGATTAAAGATTATGTCCTACTTATTTGTTTTCATATACGTAAAAATACATACTTCATATCATACAATTATTTTCATTATATCTTATTAAAATTAATATATATATATATATATTGTTTCTTGCATAAACAAGAATTTAATGGTTAATGATTTATCTATTAAATTAAGTAATAAATAAATTCTATTTATTAAAGAATATTTCATTTTCTTCTTTTTTTTTTTTTAATATATTATAAATGAATTTTACTTGATAAAAAAAAGTGGTACGTGTTTTTATAAATGTTGAATAATTATCTTTTGTATTTGACAGAATAACGACACTTTGCCGGAGATTGATTTTATTCTTTCTTTGAGAATTATTATTGATTTTGTATAGAAAAACAGGTTGTTTTTATTTACTTACATAAATCATTTTATATATAATGAATGAAAATAAAGTTCATTAAATAGTTTTTAAAAAATAAAACTATTATTCGAAGTATTCTGTTAAAATGTATCAATGAAAATTAAATTCATTATTTTTCTTTAGCAATTCTAATGGAATATAAACATAATAAAAGAAAAACGAAATTATAGATAATTATTTTATTACTATACATTTCCTTGAAATACTTATAAGAGATTTTGACAGGTATTTTGTGTTTCTCTCGTCTATATATAATTTTATTAATATTTTTAGTTCTATATGAATATTATTCTGATTTTTATATACCTATGTATTTTTATTTAATTAAAATAATTACATTAGGAGCCTTTTTCTTTTTTTTTTTTTGCTTTTTACAATAAGATAAAATCTTGTCATTATATGTATTCTTTATATGAAATAAACTGATTTTGTCAGTATGAAAAATGTCTTTCATCATTTTGTTGATATTTCTATTTTATAAACTAACATATTGCGTGACAATACCTGTATACACGCAATGTTAACAATAAAATAAAATAAAAAATATGGTTTGGATAGACGACAGCCACGATTAACATCTTTACTTTTTCTTCGTCTTTTTTGTAAGTCAGCATCATTTATGATTTAAATTCATCACTTACCAACATGATAAAGATTTTTTTTTAACCATAAAATGAACATGCAATGCCATAAAGTCAGACAATTTTTTTGAGACTTTTTAGCTTTATCTTATATTATGTGTATGCATTCTTACTTCATAATCTAATTCCTATCATAATATTTTCCATCCTGTTTCTCTTTCGTGCTTACTCTTTCTCATTCTGTTTAGTCAAGAGAAGGAGAAAGAAAGAAGAAAAGAAGCTATATACTATTATTAAACGATAGATGTAAAACGGGGAAGAACTGGTTTTTTGTCTACATCAACGATCACACATACTGTGTTCTTAATGAAAACACCGTGCATTATAAGTTTATATATAATAAAAATCGACATTATACAAAGTGAGTATTAGTTAAAGAAACCTTGTAAAATATCTTTCTTTTTGTTTTTTTTTTGTTTCAATAAAAATATTATTGTAATTTTTTATTCAGAATTATATTTCATAAGAAAAAAACAAAGAAGATTTTTTGATATTTAATCTATACATAAAACTGTATTATATTTATTGTCAACTAATAAAAATGTTATGTTCTATATCTATTAGAATTATGTATTATTCAGAAGAATAGTAAAAACTTTAATCAATAGATAAAGAATCATATTTTTTTTTCTATATAAGAATGAGCAGACATAAAAAAGACCTAAGATTTATTACCTATTCTTTATGATTTTCATTCGTTTTTAATAAAAGAAAATCGCCATTTAAATCAAAATATTACTTTGTCCAAGAATTAATCGTTTTTTCTTTTATATATTTTGTCATAATTAATGTATGTTGTCTATAAATGATGATTAGCTTTTCTTTTATAAAAGAAAGGAAAAAGAAATCTAAAATGATCATTTTCTTTTTCTTTAGCTAAGCAACAAAGACATCATTGTATATCATGTGTATGCATGTATATGTCTTTTTTTTCTGTTTTAAAGTGTAATTCGCTTAGCGTTGACAAGCACAGTCCAAATCTAACGCCGTATGACATTCATTAGGCCCTTGGGGATTTACACACAACTACCGCTCTGAATAAAGAGAACGAAAGAAAGAAAGTGTGAGCTTTTCTTCTTCTTCTTTTCAGCCTTCAAAGTTCACTCCCTCTCTCTCTCTCTCGGTTTTTTTTTGTATTTGATGTTGTTTTAATTAAAATTGAACGAGCAAGAGTGCCGGTGATTTTTGACTTTTACATGCAATGCTCCGCCCCTGTCAAAATGCCTTTAAGCCTTTCCCTTTTTTTTTATACAAAAAAAAAAAAAAAAGAAAGAACAAGGTTTCGACAATTGCCATTGCATCGACGAACATTGCTAGTCGATTTTCTGCTTCATCAACAAGCTAGGGAAATTAGTATTTTTTTTTTCTATGTTCTAAATTGGAGAGAGGGAGAGAGAGAGAGAAAGAACCATACCTTGTGCATGCGTGAATCAATATTACTCAACGGAGGAAAAAAAAGAAGACTAAAGCGAAGTATTAATTGAAATCTATAAAAACCGACAACGGCGATTTACAAAGCAAAGGTAGACTCTCATCATCTAAGTTAAGATTGATTGATGAGAAAATGATTGAAAGACATAGAATAAAAGAAAAATTATGAAATCATTTGTAAATGACTTTATAGTTTTATTGATTTAATAAATAATTTTTTTTTTTTCTAAAATTTATAGATTAATTTCTTTTTTTATGGACAATATAACACCACCAACAACAACAACTATTACAGTCTGTTGTTGTTAATGTCAGATGAAGCTATTCTATGATAAACATGTTTATTTACCATGAGCCGCCGCCTGTTGGTGATGCTCATATTTATTATTTTTCGATTAAAATCTAAATTTATGATATATTCTTCATCATTAAATCATATTGAAGGTAAATAAAAAAAACAAAGGGTCATGAAATATTTTTGTTTTTCATTTATTATTAAAGATTGTTTTTATGAAAAACGTATTGATACATCTTTAAATGGTTATAATGATTTACATGATCGTTGGATATCAGAATTAGATTGTTTTGATCGTTGTTTAAAATTAAAACCTCAAAGATGTCGATCATTTGAACATTGGCATTCACATCGACATGGTTTATGTGTACGTGCAAATAGTTCAATAACTGATCAACCATCATCGATAACAACAAATTCATTTGTTAATTATTATGAAATTGATTGTCGAAAAGATACAAAAGGTTTTGGACTTTTTTTTCTTTTTATTTTATTTTCAATTTATTTTAGCTGTAAGATTACAAACAACAACATGTCCAGGTGATCATTTACATGTTTTAGTAACATTAAATGGTATTGATCCAAATTATGTTGTACTTGGTGATAGTAATTGTAAACCTATATGGTCAAATGAAACCCATGTACAATTTGTTACACATGTAGATAATTGTTCATTGGTATTAAATTTATTTCTTTTTTTGTTTAATTATGAAAATAGCTAAAAACAAATAATTTTAATAAGAATTAATTGAGACATATAATAGTACTTATTGAGATTATAATTAACATTTATATTATAGTTCATATGTTAAGAGTAGGTGAGATATCTTTAGGGAAAATTCACTTTTTCTTTTTTCTTTGATTAATGAAATTTTTTGAATTATTATCCATAGTACAAATCCGAACTCGATATAAAATGTTTCTATAGATACTAACTGAAGGTTCAATTGTTGGTAAACTTCGTTGGGAAGGTGTAGATAAAGATACAAATGAAGCAAGACAATATGAACGTTATTTTCTTTGTCCAAGTGATATACAACAAATACGTTTAGCACATTGGACATCAACAACAATGAAAACTTCTATAACAACATTAACAACAAATATATTAACAATAAGTTCTACTCGTCGTCGTTCATCATCACCAATATATAATGATGAAAGACCTGTACCAGCAACTTATAGGTAGAAAAAAAAAAAGAGAAAATTATAAATAAATAAAAAAAATTTTATTTTTTATTAAGAATTTCTTTAAAATGGATTTTAAATAATCGAACATATATATGTCCACAAATATGTTCTGTATCATTATATTCACTTATATATGTTACATTTGATGATATATCTATATTATCATCAAAATTTTTAATTGATTCATGTGATTTAATAGCTCTTTATCCTTATTCAAATTATTTACAAACATATCGATTAATTTATCAAGGGTAAATTATAATACAAAAAAAAAGAAAAAGAAAAAGAAATTCTTTTATCTTTATTTATTTATTTTAGTTGTTCAACTGATCCAACTGTGATTCATTTATCATCTGAAATGAATTCATTATCAACATTTTATTATTCATTTTATCTTTATAATATTCTTAAAGAACCAATACCATTTGAAATTCAATGTAAAATATTAAATAATGAACATAAACAAATAATTAATTCAACAAATTGTTCATCATTAACATATTATCATAATAAACATATATCACTAATAAAAAATGATAAAAGAGATTATTCATATGTATTATTTCGTTCATCACCTATTGATGTTTTAAGAAAATTACCATTAAATTTATTAAAACAAGATAAATCTTATATACCAAGTAAGAATTTAAACAAATAAAACAAAAAAAAGAAAGAAATTATAAATTTTTATTTAGAGTCAATTGCTTCGATTATCACCGTCCATCATATTGAGTGCTGTTTATTTGCCTTTTCTTTTCTTATTTATTGGACTTTTTAATGATATGCAATTTTAAAATAGATACTCATATAAATAAGAAATTTTGTCTTTTTTAAATAAGAATAATAATAATAATAATAATACTACTATCTTCTTTTTTTCGGTTATAAATTATTAAATAACTCCTTAGAATTTCTATTTATACATACATATAAATACAATTTTTTTATGTATTTGTTATTAAGTATTTATGGAATATAAAGTCTCGTTTATTTTAGAATTTTTATTGATATATCAAAAGATAATCTAAAAAAAAAAGATTGAAATTAATTAATATATTCATTATTTATTCTAATAAAAATTGTTTTTTTAAAAATGTAGATTTCTAGTATCGAGATAAAGTCAGAAAAAAATATTTTGGAATTTTTTGTATAAGTTAATTTTATATGATAATGAAAAGCAAATTTTCTTTTCTTATTTCATGATAAAATATGTTTAATAAAGTTATTAGTTTTTGAAAGATAATTTAATCCTATTATGTTGATTTGTTGTAACTCTTTATATCACACATACGTTCTAGAAGAACTAGTGATAAAATAATCATGCAAATGTAGTAATAACCTTGTTAATATGCCAATGCTGTAGGCATATTCAGTGGATGTTCTAACCCTTGATAGAATAGCATGATTACCTTGATGACCATAGGGAAAAGAAAAAAAAAGGTTAAACAACTTGAGAAACCTTGATACTTTTTTTCTTCTTCTTCTTTGACAACAAGTATTGATTACGTAAAATGAGCATCTATTTCATTGCATTGTAAAGTAAGAACTGAAGATGGAAAAAAAATCAATGATAAATTTTATTTTAATTTCTCATGTAACAAGTTCTTCATTGCACTTCATTTTGTGTTTTATTGTTTGTGCATTGGCAAGTTGAAATGGGATTTTCATCTAAGAAAATTCTAGAAATATTCGTATTTATGGTCTTAGATTTATTTAGATGACAAATAAATTACATGAAGTTTCTTTGTTTGTTTACTTTTAATAAATTTTTGATCAACAATATTGAAAATAATCGACTTACTTTTCAAATATTTAATAAATCATTTGTGTTAATATGAATAATGAAAATATAAAAATTCTATTGAAAGTTTTTAGTGAAAAACTTCCAGATGAAACTTTTTATTTCTCATTTTTTATACATTAGCTCATGAGTAATAGATTCCATATGGTATGAATAGTATCCAGAATTGAAATACAAAAAAATAAAACGAATATATTTAGAGTAATGAATAATACTTATATATATAATTCTTCTCTTTCATTTACTTTTATATCCGTCCTTGAAATTTTTTTTGCTGAATCAAACTGATCTTTTTTTTCTTTCTCTTGATATTTCATCTTTTTCGTTTTCATTAATTTCAAACATCAAGAGTCGTTTTTTTACGATTATGGCATCATTTTGATTCATACTTATATACATATATTTTGTATAGATAGATGTATAAATCGTTGACATAATCATAAAATAAAAATGAGAAATACAAAATATCAATAATTGTAAATTAAATACAATCAGAAATATATAAATACCACTAACATTAAATATATATATATACATATACATAACAAATTTTATTATTTATTTCTACTGTTGAATTCTACAATGAAATTTATTCTTCTTATATTATTTGCTTTGATTGTTATAATCAATGGTAATATTATACGCCGAAAGTAGGTTAAATTAAAAATATTAAAAAAAAAATCTTTCAAAATATTTTATATAGATGTGAATGCAAAGCTGTTTCACATAATTTACATTTTCCTTATCATGATTGGGATATGTCATCTTGTTGGTGGTGTTCATGTTCAGATCCAGCTATTGCTAATTGTGAACAAGCATGTAAAACAATTGTTGAAGTATATGCAAAGAGTGGTTGTGGAAAAGGTATTCAAGGAAAAAAAATAACATATTCATGGGATGCTGGTAAATGTTCAGAAGGTTATGGTAGAGATGAATTTGTATGTGCGTAAATATAAACAATAAATTTTAATTAGTTTATTTTCTTTTTTGAATTATAAAAATTTATATTTAATCACATTATTTAAATAAATTAAGAAATTATTCATAATTGAATATACTTATTCTAATAATAAAATGTTTATCTTTGAATACTTAACTGGATTTTATTATGTGTAACTCGTACAACCTTTTATTTATAGATCTCACATTCATATGAAAATATTGAAATCGATTTTAGATCACTATTTATACACTGATACAAAACGAAAAATTACAAAGAAGTGTTATGTTCTGAAAGGGTAGTTGCCATTTAATATCTATGAGTATGGGGCGACAGGTTACAGTGATACTACGATATATAAATAAGCTCATTATTGTAAAGATGAATAATCAAGTATTAGTAATAATTATAGATATAATAGGCACATTACTCACATAATATTAGAGAATTTGATAGTTTCGCGAACTGACTTTAATCATATAAAATACTATGTACTGTAAATTTTGGATGCTAATAATGTCTGATATTTATCCAAAAATTTCAACAATTATGTTATTTACATATAGATTGGTACCAATGTATAATAATCAGTGTTAATAAAAATGATTCTATTCGAAAGGTGTAGAAAGTGATAGACAATCGATCATCATAAACATTAAATGAAGCATGGTTTCCTTGGAGCAAGATATTCTATCACTGAGCGATGATCAGAATTTCTAATTTTCTATCAATGTATAAACATCAGCCTAAAATGTGTTCTAATATTTCTCTATGCATATGTAATTCAAATGAATTTATGATGTCGATAGATAAAGAGTTGTACGAATCACACATAGGTATTAATACAAATACAGTAGTAATTCTTATTGTTTTTTAATAAGATCAGTTTGGATACTTTTTGAACGGTTCTTGTATATTAACAAAGTCCTCGTAAAATTTCTGTATGTCTGTATTAAAATACTAGTGTGTTGAATAATCATATGAAAGTCTGATTATGATTTTATTATATCAAAAAATTCTTTATATAAATATAGATATTGATTTATTAAAATTCAGATTTATTTACTGATTGGATGCATACTCTTATTTACTTTGCATTAAAAAAAAGTAAATTATACTGAACGTGGAAATGGTCAATTTTTTTCTCAAATGCATGACTTTTTTTTATTTCCTATTTGTTACGTATATGCAAATGTTAGATCATTTCGTTATTGATTTTTATATTCAAGTATCTTATTTGAGATTTTTCATTACAAAAATACAAAAATATATTTAATGTTCTAATTATTGTGTATATTTTGAAGAAGAATCTCATAATATTTTATTGATAAACAATAATTCTTTGATTTGTCCTTAAAAAAAATATTTCTATTGGTAAAAGAACTCTTTTTCTAAAAATGCAATTCTGTTTTATATAGAAATATGACAAATAGAGAATAGCATAGAACTTATAAAAACGATAAAATTTATTCTATAAAAAATTTGAATTTCTATTTAAAATTAATATAGATTTAATAGATATTTTAATAATAAATATAAAACGAAAACAAAATCCGTATACACATTTATAATTGTTGTCTAAAATACATAATATCATTTATTTTTGCGTACTTTCCTTTTCTTATTTTCAATAGCATTCTATAATGAAAGAGAACGCGTTGCATTATTTTCTAAATATAGATTGATGCCCTAGAGACAGAACGATACTATCTGAACGAGTAAGTAGCTTTAATATTTTTGCGCTAGTTTATATTAAATCTTTTAATAAAAGATAATAAAGTTATTTAGTTAATATGTATATACATATAAATAACATTCTTTCCTTTTTTTTTTTTTGAAAACAAACATTTTAGTCAATAACATGATTTCTATTACCTTCTACTTATAATGTCGGTCATGAATGATACACGTGTGTGATAGAAAGAAAGAAAACGGTTTTTTTTTATTTAGACGCAATTTCGAAGAAAAAAAAAAATGTGTTATCGATGGTCTTTAAGCATTATATTGCGTTTATTAATTAACAGATCGGTTTTTTTTCATGAAATAATCGTATTTGAATTTAATAATATAGAAAAACATGTTAGATTTTATATAAAATCAAATCATATTTTTCAAAG
>JAJEKB010018755.1:0-11008 GCA_022393335.1 Macrotrachela quadricornifera
GTGGTCGCACGGCTCTCCACGACTTTCCAGTGACAAGTTATAAGTATAGCAAAAGTCGGGAAAAACGTGTTTTCAACCGATTTTTCACAATTTTTGATGATTTTTCGGATTTTTTTAATACTTATAACTTGTCACTGGAAAGTCGTGGAGAGCCGTGCGACCACTCATTTTGCTCAGAATTTTTAGTTCTATCAGATGATTGCATTCGAAACGATGTCTGACATATCTTTTTAGACGTCAAAATTGGGGTCTTACGGATTTTCAGGAAAATTACATGGTGAAGTCATCTTTGAAAGTTTGCAATATACTGCAATCGATAGAGAACTTCGAGAGCTATCGAAATCACTGTTTATATTTGATCCAGCTATTCGTTTTCATAGAGAAAAATCAATGACAAAGAGGGGGGGGGTCTAAAATTTTGACATAGAAGAAGAAGAACAATTCCCTTGTCTTTCGGCTACCTTTCAGTATAGAGTGCCGGCCAAGGACAGTTTCATAAGCCCGATATTTTTCCCACAACTATAACTAGTTGCAGCTCTGGACAGAAGGCCGGTTTCACGCAGAGTTCTTCTCGCTCAATTACTTGAGCTCCCCATACACACTGACTAACTACATACCAGCTACAGGATGGGTGATCTGAGACAAACAGCCGTTAGTGACTTGTCCAAGGTCATTTCATGGCCGGTGGCACCAAGGTTTGAACACGGTACCTTGTGAGCACGTGTCAAACAACGTAACCATTCGGCCATGGCGGCTAAATTTTGACATATCCTGTATACCTTAGTATTATGTGATGATTTCACGTAATTTTCAGATAATTTTCGTTAAATATTTACATCACAAACAGATTGTAAGATTTTATCGTAATCAGCACAGTACAGAGAAGAAACGACACGCTACTGAAATTTAGTATGCACCGTATATCGAATATCGAAAAAGGTTAAAATTTAAGAAAAAAAATCTGTCTGGTCAGTAGTGTTGACTGTAATTGTTTAACTATTCGTAAGTGTGAATATGATATAGAGTTAGACTAGGAAATCCTAATTTGGGATAAATGATAACTTACCTTGTTCATCGTGATTATCTCTCTGTTGTATATTACACGAAGAAATATGAACAGTAGAGTACGATAAATCACAGAAAAGATAATTAAGAGACGAGATAGACAAGACACTAAGAAATCATTAAGGCTTTTAGCGGAGGTGATGAACTCATTAAAGTTCCATCTCTTTACTACTGAGCCATTGAAGGGTCTACATAATTCAAACAACCTAATTCAAGTAAAAAATTTCAATCCAAAACAGCTTTAATCATTAAGACAAGAAAATCTTATAATTGAAAAAACACTGATAACTACTGATAAGGGCACAGTGGTGAGGCAAGCGGACATATGCGAAAATATTCTTTTTCTGAGTCTAACCGTTTGTGTAGATATCTATATATTTGATCTTTAATTTCCTAAAATAGCGGCTCTCAAAGTTTTATAGTGTCCTAGAAAAGAGCCTAATGAGGCTTAGGCCCAGAAATTGGCACAAGTCATGAAAGTCAAACCGCTCGGCAATGTAACACAATATCCCACCAGCAAGCAGTATCGCAAAAGATTTGCTCACCTATGAAATTTATGCTAAAAAAATGATCGTAATATAATGTAAAATACAGAAAAAAACCAGCAGTTTCTATGTCGAAAACCTACCCTTCCGTATATTGTAAATTCTACAAAGAGATAACGTTTGATCGAGAACGCATTTTTACCAGATATACTTACATATGTATCCAATGATATAAAACTCAAAATACTTTCAGAAAAAAATTTTTCGAAGAATACGAGCAAGGCGAAAACCTTGCAGGCATATTTCGTCAAAACAATTTTCTTTTGAAAAAAGTTTTCATTTCTTCAATATGATTTTTTGTGTTATTGTGAATATAGCTTACTTGTCTTGTGTGATGAAAACATTATTAAGATTTCGATGTTTTTTGAACAGTTAAATGTATTTTCTGAAACAGAAATAAACAAGTTGAAGAGGAAACTTTTATTCAATCGATCCCCTCACTCTTCATATAATATGTATGATAGAATTGATCTCTATTGAAATATATGCTGACGAAGTAAACTATTCGATTGAGATAATACGCAAGGAAGAACGATAAATAGATCTATTAAATAAGATCCTATTCGAAAAAGGAAATCGTACTGAATAAAAGCTTCATCCTTAGAAATATTTTACATTGTATTTGTTAGTACGGTATTTGCCACTTTTTAAATTGAAATAGATTTTAGAATTTGTAATGATTGTATAAAATCATCTAGAAGGCAAGAAAATCGAAAAATAAAAACTGTCTTTGCCTTTTGTCAAGTATTTTATTTCATTTGAATGAAAATTGAATTTTTCATAAATTATAGTTTTTGAAACTGGTCAACTATCTGTTTTCTGTATAGATCAAACAATAAATAAGACCTTCTCAATTCTATCGAAGAAATAATAGTGAAGGTATTTTTAATCGAAAAAGAAAACATTAAACGAATATTTACCTTCGCTTTTTTTGTACACTCAGCAATGTGTGTGCAGAGACGTGATTTATTCACCTACTTATACTTTTCTCTCTCTTTCTCTATTGAAATCTCACAATGCATATATTTTATTTCATCACCATTTACTTCATGTATGTGCATGATGTTTTCTTTTATTGATGATGAAAACAATTCTTGATTGATCTTCTGAACTAAGATCGACAAATAGATAGAATGGTCAGTTCTTACTATATTCTATAAAATTTTGTTGGGATCTTGCTTTGAGAAAATGTATAATTAGTTTCGTAGTTTCTCTTAAATGGATAGAACTATTGTATAACTTTTCTATATTGAGCAATAATACCAACAACGAGATCATGATGTCAGATTGCAACATATATCAGAATGAAATGATTGAATTATGTTTTTTCATCAGTCTGTCATTTGTGCGCAATTTAATGTCATTTCTCTATTGAATTAATTCATCATGAACGAATGTACAACAATCTATAAAAAAGGGTACGTACTTCTTTCAAGAAGATAATCATTTTGATTATCTGAAAAAAGCAGAATTAACTGATAATGGGAAAAAAAGTACATATTTCCTTATTCTATTTTTACTTTGTGTCTTATTGACCCAACGTCGCAATGAAACGATGACAAACATTTGTTTTTCTTTTCATGGCTTATTAATCACTTCTAGTACATTATTTTGATAGGAGACCACTCTGTTCTAAATGGAAGCGACAGAATATATTTTCTCATCTAATACCAATTTTTACCTTTCTGTTTAATGTTTTCTTTTATTCCAACATTGAAACAAGGTAAATATGAATAATTTTTTCTTTCATTATTCTGCTTATTCATCATTAAACACTATTAGCTTGAAGAAAGACCATACTATTTTCAATGAAAGCAAGAGAACATTGTTTAGTCGACTAGTATAAATCACTGCCTCTATCATTAAAGATTTTTTTCTCTTTCAACATGAAAACAAGGTCGAAGCAATTTCATGAAATAATAGTAGAACCCTGGAACTCGAAAATTCTATTGAATCCGAATAAAACAGGGATTTTTAGACAATCTTGAAATTTAAAAGCTCTTAAATATATTGCTATTGCAGGAGAATCTATTATCACAACTATTAATGCAACATTTTTTATTAATTTTCTTATTTATAAACTCTTGTTCGCTTTCTTGAAGATGTATTTTATTTCTTTTAATACATATTTAAGATTATATTGGGTTGGCACGACATTTTTTGCGTGTTTTTTTTAATTTCAAGATTACAACTAACTTTCAACAATATATGACTTATCGCCAGCGCTTTGGTAGAGAAAGGATCCCTCGTTCATAGAAGTTCTGGGAGTTTTGGTCGAAGAAGTTGATAAGATCCATTTTGAGGTCGTTCTCGTCGTCGAATTTTTTCTCGCGTAGATGATTAGATAGAGAATGGTACAAGTGGGAATCTGTGGGTGCCAAATCTGGAGAATAAGGTGGATGTGAAACCTTAACCCATCCGAGTTTCAATCATTTTTCACGCGTCGACTTTGCAATGTAGAGGTCTGGTGTTGTCATGCAAAAAACAAATTCTATCCTGCTTTTCCTTGAGTTTTATTGCAACTCGATCCATTTGTTCGCAATAGATATCAGCAGTGATGGTGCATACAGCTGAAAGAACTTCCCAATGAATAATCCCTTTTACACCCCACTAAATGCTCAACATAATCTTCTTTGGATGAAGGTCATTTTTGGCCGTTGGTACACCGCTTTGCCCAACTGTCAGCCACTGTCGCTTGCGCATGTGGTTAACATACATCATCCACTTTTCATCACCAATAGTAAGATTATGGAGCCATTGATAGTTGCGATGAGATGTCATCAATTCCATACAATCGTCAATCCTCTGTTGGAGATGATGCGATGACATTTCATGTGGTATCCAAACACCACATTTTCACGTTTTGCCTAATTCACTAAGATGTCTTTCTACTGTAGTATGAGAGCAGCCAAGTCGCTCTGCTAAACACCGTATAGTCAATCTTGAATCTTCTTCAATAAGCTGCTTTAAGTGGTCCATATCCACCTCTGGTGGTCTTCCGACATGAGGTAAATCGTCGAGTTCGATATTACCGCGTTCTTGAAACGATTGACTCAATGTTGTGTTGTACGAATGGAGAGTTCATTCTTGCCCATTGTGCTGTATATGTTGCTTGTTGCTTTGTGACCCAAACAAAATTCATGAAGCAGAAGCACACGCAGCTCCTTACGAGATATCTTTATTTCTAATTGACGATCAACATCCATATCCATAATTTTGTTGTTCTTCAAAAGATATTCGTATCGCCCTATATATACCCTCAGTATGGAAACTTCTATAAGTTTCTCGGCTGTTCTAGGAAATTTAAAAAAACGCAAAAATTTTCGTGCCAATCCAATACTTTAAAATTAAACACAGAATTATTAATATTCTCATGAAAGATATTTAGAAAAATTTTCTATATGTTAATGTGCTAGTATTTGATAAACCATTGATCTATTGTTTAGAAGATCGTTTGAGACAATTTATCTCTTGTATAATATAGAAGATATGCACATCTAGTTTTTTTTCAAATATTTTCTAGTCAACAATGCTTTGTCATCAACAAATCTCAACTTGACAGCTTACAGTTTTCTATTTATGTAGATTTGATAAATTCAGCAGTCAATCAATAAAAACCAAGATTTTTTAGACATTATGGACAAGTAATTTTCATTGTTTTAATGTCTAGAAAAATTTTCATTTATCAGCAAATATTAGTATAACAATCAAATTAAAAGCAAAGAAAATTTTTATTTCAATTTCAAGGTGTAGGTAAAGCAAAACTTAATATTATCATAAAGATACTTTTTCCGATTTATTTATCCGCGTATCAGTAACAATCACTTATATATCATACTTCTATTTATTTAACACATTTTGGTACTGCATTTCAAGCTCGTAATCAAATTGAATTATTGAGTATAATCATAAATATTCAATCTTTAATTCGATGTTCAATGCAATGCAATCAAAATCGTTAATGTCGTGCTTTTGATTATGATAAATTCTCACGTATCTCTCGTTTATTTGAAGATGAATTTTCAACTGAAATAGTTCTCACTAATTCAACTTTGTCAATCAATGCAATATTGGCAAAACTCGTTATTTTCAATGTATAAATAACACATGTCAGTGTCTATCCAACACTTATTGGAATGGTCAAAAGTGTTTGAATCAATTGTACAGTGGATAAAATTGTTCTCATATATTTTCATCTTGCCGATAACATTTAAATCTTACTTGTTCGATTCAAACGCGTAAATGTGTCGAGTCTCAAGTCTCAGGTGAATTCTTCACATATCTTTTATATTTATATAGTGTGTCATAATTTCACATACCAACAACCACCAACTCTATATACAGTTGGCTCCGGACCACAATCCGTGATGTTTGCCGACTTTAATAAGGACAATTATTTAGATTTGTCTGTTACTTGTTATAACGGAAATAGTATTTCTATTCTATTTGGTATTGGTAATGGATCTTTTCAAACACATTCAATAAATATTACTTCTAGTCGATCAAATCCTTATTGGCTTGTTGATGAAGACTTTAACAAAGATGTCAATCTCGATTTGGCTATATATATTGAAGGATGAAACAGCATCGATATTCTTCTTGGTCGAAATAATAGATCATTCCAGTTGTCAGTTATGACTTTTGCTAGTGGAGGATAGTCACCTTCATCACTCACTGTGGCAGATATTAATATTGATTTAGTCGTGAACAATATTGTCTCTGACTACATTACCATTTTTCTTGGATTAGATAACGGCACATTTCAGGTTTTGAGACAGTCATATACAGCGGATACAAGACTCAGTTCAATAGTTAATGGAGATTTCAATAATGATGAAAATATTGATCTGGCTGTGGTAAGTCGTGCCGATGATCAACTAATCATATTTCTTGGCTTTGGTAATGGGTCTTTTCAAAGAAATTC
Source organism: Macrotrachela quadricornifera (assembly GCA_022393335.1). NCBI lineage: Eukaryota > Metazoa > Rotifera > Eurotatoria > Philodinida > Philodinidae > Macrotrachela > Macrotrachela quadricornifera. Next base: position 6,535 of record JAJEKB010018755.1, read on the forward strand.
TATAACAGAATCTTTTCCTTATATCGTTCGTACCGCTGATTTAAATGGAGACTTAAACTTAGATTTAGTCGTTGTTAATTTTTATGGCGATACAATAAGTATTTTTCTGGATATTGTTTTGTATTCACAAATAAATGTTGTGTTAAATTATGCAAGAGCGCACACGAGAATTAATCTTTTAAAGATACTTCAAAACTGTGTAGTTGACTTAATAAACATCTGGATTTGATGACAATCTATCGTTCTCTTTCTTCATTTACTCTAGCAAATTACAATTAATATATATTTTTTTCATCTCGAATACAATTTTTTCATGTAAAACATGAGCTATTTATAGATTGAATAAAATTAAATAATTCAGTATGTTAATATTACAGTGCTGGCCATAAGTCCCGACCCGCCCTGAAGTGATCGAATATTTCAAGCTATTGGCTTGAAATTTTTACTGTATATGTGTGGTGACAAACGCTGATCATAGACCAAACCTGACATCGATTCAATGTAGTAGGGCGGAATTATACATCAAGCATCATTGTTACCTTGAATTGCTTATATCTCAGCTCTACAAGCACTTTGAAGATCGCGGAACCCACCATCTGAAAGCCTGACAGCTCAGCTTTATCCAATATAATTTTCATTAAAAAAGCACTCTGGACTACTGAGATATCGCTTCATCAACGTCTGCATACAGAATACTGATTATGAAGATTTTCAATGTTTTATTATGTAAGTCACCTTTAGATTGACCGATTTACTTGAAAATTTTTTCTCAGCATACTCAGATGCCTACAAATGTTCTTCAAAATTTTCAGCGCTATATCCTATATTAAACCTAATAAACAGTAGGATGTTGATATCGCCATCACTCAGTTCACCAAACACTTATACTTTAACCAATCTCATTGTACTTTCTACTCATGACTGTACACATTCGAAGCAATACTAATCACTAAAAAAATATCTTCTAAATCATTCAGCACAAGAAAAATAGTTTTGTTTTTTCGTGTGACAGAATTGATTATGCATAATTTGTATAAATGATGAAAAAACTGTTATCAATGACGATCCACTATTGTTTTAATAAATTGCTAAGAGACTAGCTCTAGAATCATCATTTGTAATTGTATACAGGTATTATTGACATCAAGTTGAACTGTTTGAATTGCCATAAGAATGAATATTCAATGTTCAACCAATAGTTTATCTATATAACAGAAAATTTCCTTATTATATCGACTGATTTATTAACATTTGTACATTCGTGAAGTTGGAAATTTGTGAAAAGACAGTCTTGTCAAAAAGCAAAATAAAAAAGTTTGATATAATCGAATGGTAAACATGTGTTTATATGTATGATCTCGACAATAATAAGAGAACACGTGCGCGATTTTTTGTGTCAAAGAGAAGAAAATTTGTTGTTCAGCTGTTCATTTTCATTTACTATTATTAAAGTTGATATACATATTATTACTTACTACACGTTTGATTTTGAATAAAATTTGAATGTAGTAAATTATGTCACTTCCTCTTCACAAACGATATGAAATTGTTTTCTTGGCCAAGCGTCAACATGGAGCACATTTTGGTGTTAAAAAAATATCAAAATTTATTCGATGTAGTACATCAACTGTCAAAAGGTGGTTAGCTCGTTGGGCAGATACTAAGTATCTTGACGATCGACCGCGTGAGGGTCGTCACTGGAAAACAACAGAAGAAGAAGATCATTTGATTATTAACACAACATTGGATATTGAAGAAGCAACCAGCAAAAAAGTTCAACTTCAGGTGCAAGTTGAGGGTGTGCAGGTGAGCGACAGAACTGTTCGTCGTAGGCTTAGGGAAGGTGGACTTCGGTATTTGTTACCATTATCCAAACCACTTCTTACTTTGAAACATCAACAAGATAGGCTGAAATGGGCAAAATCGGTCCAAAATCAAGATTGGACAAAAGTTATAGCAACAGACGAAACAACCTTTCGTTTAAATAGTATTCGACATATGCACTGACAAATACTAGGTGAACGTACCGTTAGAAAAACGGTAAAATTTTCATTGAAGGTCAATGCATAGGGGTGTATGACAACAATTGGTTTCGGAAAAATTATTTGCTTTAAAGAAAATCTAAGAAGTTACTTTTTATGCACAGAAATCTATCAAAATGCTTTATTACCAACAGCTCGAAATTATTTTGGTCGTAGTAACAACTGGTTATTAATGGAGGACAACGACCCACAACATACATCGAAATTTTCAAGAAACTGGAAGATGCAGCATGGCATAAAAGAACTACCATGGGCATCTTCCAGTCCTGATATGAATCCGTTGGAAAATTTGTGGTCTCTGCTAAAAGTCACAGTATCAATGCAAAAGCCATCCAACATCAAACAATTGATTAAGGCAATCAAAAAGGAATGGTATTTATTACCCAAAGAACTAGCAGGAAATTTAATGAATAGTATGGATCGACGTATAGAAAGTGTGATCGAATCAAATGGTGATTGCACAATGTATTGATCTAACTTTTGTTTAAAATATTCATGTACTTGTAATAAATAAAAAGAATAAACATATATTGTTAAACATCCAATTCATGCTTTTCTACAGTATCAAATTTTCTGTTATATAGATAAACTATTGGTTGAACATTGAATATTCATTCTTATGGCAATTCAAACAGTTCAACTTGATGTCAATAATACCTGTATACAATTACAAATGATGATTCTAGAGCTAGTCTCTTAGCAATTTATTAAAACAATAGTGGATCGTCATTGATAACAGTTTTTTCATCTATATATATAAAGAAGAAAGTTTGTTTGTCTGTTAGTTTGTTTGTTTGTTCGCTATGCATTCAGTCCCTGTAAAAGCTACGACCACCAAACTTTCCATGGTGCCTCCCCAGGCCCAGAGAAAGGTCATAGCGGGGTCACCCACCGGGGGTGTGACATTTGGGTGAGGGGTGTGGGTGTGGGTGAGTTTTCACCCAACACATGCTAAACTGTATTTTTAATAGATTTTTGATGAATTGAAGTAGGTTGTTACGATTTTGCGAGTATTAACTTTCGATTGTTAGGTCTTCGCACCGAATCTATATCTTATATATTAAGAAGAATGTCTGTGTATCTGTCTGTCTGTTCGCCATGCATTCAGTCCCTGTACGAGCTAGCATCACCAAACTCTCCATGGTGCGTTTCCAAGGCCGAATGATGGTCATCACGGGATCACCCACCGTGGGTACGGGGTGTGTGGGTGAAATCTCACCCAGATAGTACTGTCTCAACTAGCACTAGCAAACTTTCCGCGGTGCTTTTCTGAGTCCAGCGGTGGCTTTATAGAGTGCTGTTACCATTAATAGGAGTAGTATGGTGGTGTTTAGGTGAAAGTTCACCCGGGTTATATGGCAATAAAATTTGCATGAGTTTTTCAGAAGTTTAGCGAATTTGTTATGATTCTAAGATGAATCATTTTGTATCGATGGTTCTTTGGTTTAAATGTGGAAATCGAATGCTGCTAATAGATTATATGAGAAAAAAATGTATACAAGTGTTTCCTTGGTTCACAACTATGGTGCATCCATTAGTTTTCTAGGATTCACAGAAACAACGTATTTGTGGTTTTTCTTGATTCACAACGATGACGTATCTATATATTTAAAGAAGAACGTTTGTTTGTTCGTTAGGCATTCAGCCCATGTGATAGCTAGCATCACAAAATTTTCCACACTACTCCTTTAGCTTCTGAGGAAAGTCATCTTGAGGTTGGAACCACCAAATGGGGTGTGTGGAAGGGACTGGATGAAATTTCATCACGAGCAATACAGATCGAGATTCTGATGAGTCTGTTCGCTATGTATTTAATCATCGTGAGAGATAGCGTCACGAAACTATCCGCATCAGTTCCTTGAGTGCGATAATGGAAGTCGGCAGAATGATTGGGAGTGAGAAAGGAAGGCGTGCGTGAAACTTCATCCAAGTCGTAAGAGATTTATTTTATTCACTTTCTAATCAAACGAGGTAGTTCATTGCAATTTTGAGAGTGCTCGTGTCTAAAGCGCATGCGAGTGAGGATGTCAGCTTGAGCCCGATGAGAAGAGTCCCACTGAAGTTGTCTTATGCACGACGGGAAAAGCTCTGTGAAAGACACCTAACGCATGACGGGAAAAGCTCTGTGAAATACACCCCACGCACGGCACGAAAAGCTTTCTAAAAGATACGCCACGCACGGCGGGGTAAGATCTGTGAAAGATACGTCACGCACGACGGAGTAAGATCTGTAGCAGAGTTTCCAGGTACGGTGAAAAAAGTCCTGTGGAAGAGGTATCATGTACGGCGAAAAGAGTCCAATGGCGAACACCTAACGCATAGCAGGAACAATCCTGTTAAAGATGCCTGACGTATGCCGGTAAAAGTCCTGTCCAAGAGGTTTCAGATGTGACGCGAAAATTTCTGTTGCAGATAGTTCACCCACAGCGGGA